>CAUYQG010112635.1:0-33037 GCA_963574415.1 Tarsius wallacei | reverse complement strand
CTATATGGCTGTTGCACCCCCCACTACCTGATTTGCCTGCACACAGTGCATAACTCCGTGTGTTGCCATGGAGCTCCTCCAAGACAGCTCAGAACTTTGTATTCTAGTACACATATTGCCCCAGGTATATATTGTTGAAGGACCTGCAGGGCGGGACCAACTTGAACTCCTAGCCCCTAAACAGGCTAAACGAGACCCATACTGGTGCCTCTCCTTGTAGGATTAGGAATTGCAGGATCAACAGCTCTAGGTACAGCCAGCCTAACTGTAGGAAGCCAAAATCTTAGAGAACCGAGTATACATGTTAACATAGATCTCCATAATCTTGAAACCAGCATGCCCTAGCTAGAACAACAAGTAGACTCATTGGCTGAAGTAGTGCTCCAAAACAGAAGGGGGCTGGCCCTCCTCTTCATGAAAGAAGGAGGACTGTGTGTGGCACTAGGGGAAACCTGTGGCTTCTATGCCAACAAATCCAGATTAATCCGAGAAACTCTTGCCCTAGTAAGAGAAAATATTAAGCATAGAGAATCAAAAATACAAGCCTCAGAGAACTGGTACCAATCCTTATTTTCCTGGTCTCCCTGGCTCACAACCCTGGTCACAGCCGTCACAGGACCTCTGCTCTTAGTTCTAACATATGTAACCATAGGGCCGTGTATAATTAAAAGCCTTCTAAACTACATAAAGCACAGGTTAACACCCCCAAACTTAATGATACTAAGAACCCAAGCCAGGCCTTTATACGAAGAGTCAACGATTTAACTCTAGGAACAACTCTAAGGGGGGAATGTAAAGAGTAATAAATTGTGTGTAACATAATGAAACTATAACCTCATATATTGTGTATGCTGAAACTATGTGCTGTGACCTCTCCCCTAAAATTCTTAGTACCAAGGAAGGACACCCTACTTGGAAACCCCAAGTGGCTGTGTTAGATAAACTAACCAGCATTTTTCTGCTTCTCTGAACCCTGCTGGCATGGTGTGATGTGATACCATACGCCCCTCTCGAATTCTGGCGGGCTTTTCTCTGTTTGAATTATGGCAGGCTTAACCCCTCTTAATTTCTGGCAGGCCTTTCTGGCGGGCTTTGCTCTGAATTTAAATTGTAACGGACTCATAGTTTGGGCGGGCTTTGGCCTATTTAAGGACTGCCCCTGCCGCAGTTCGGGGCCCTCGCCCTGAAACTTGCAAGTCTGGTGAGCGGTCCTGGCCAGCTGAACCTTGGCTAATAAACCTCTCTCTTGTTAAATTGCATGTCAGTGCCGTGGATTAAGCGCTCGGACCCTGTATCAATCTAGGTGTTTTGGATCAGAACTGCCTGCAGATAGCCAGCCAGAAACTGGTCGTCCTAAGCCAAAATTCTGACAGAAGAACAGAAGGCCAAAGTCTTGAATGGATAAGTGCTTTTAGTAATAACTTAATTCACACTTGATTCTGAACACAATGAGGAGAGCACACTCAAAGATATTGGAGTAGGCTGTGAGTTGTCCTGCAGATGTTCTCTTGTTTTGGGAATCTTTGGTACTCCACCTCCAAGAGTCCCAAGACATGTCTCATCTTAGTGTTGTTGCTGGCACTCAATCAGAGATCAAGTTTGTAGAAAAGACCTCATGGCGTTCTGGGGCAGGAGGCCTAGGATTAATTCTAGCACAGAACTTCACCTTTGAAAAATCTCCCTTTGAGGGTTTCTGGTTGAAGATTTTCAGTTTCCATATTAGCTTTTGTCATATTTGTGCATTTATTTTTCCGCTTTTCAATTGTTCCAGTTACACCATTCTACCTGGCATCTTGGTTTTACAAAGAAGACAGTTTTAAAAATGGATATATTTCATGTATATTATAAATAAGGCATTAAAAACGATTCTTAGCTCAAAAAATGTCTTCTGCATTTATTTTTCTCTCTTCCTGTATTATCCATACCCAGCTATTTTCATGACTGACATTTTCATCAGAAAGTGTTTAAATCTCTTCTTTACCAAAGCCTTGTTGATCACTCTATTGAAAATTGCAGTATTCAACCTATTAAAATATAATACATTCTTTTTTTGGTTTATTCTCCACACCAGAGAAAATTACATGAGGGTATTTTATCTGTTTCTTTGTTGTAGCCTCAGGACCTAGATTAGTGCCTAGGAGGCAATAGTGACTAAAAACACGTTATGTTAAAAGAATAAAATGATGTAAGTATTAAAACAACTTATACAAAGTCTTTTATAGAACCATAGAGCCTTGATACTTCAAATGTGGTCCAAGCACTAGTAGTATTGGCATCACTTTGAAACATTTGCTTTTTTATTTTCCTAACAGGAGCTCTATTGCGATACAGTTCATATACCTAATGATTAATTAAATTAAAGTATATAATTCAATGATTTTTGGTATAGTCACAGAGTTGCACAAACATCACCACAATTATAGATTGTCATCACCTCCCCCCAAAATTCTTGCCCATTAAGTCGCTCTCCACGTCTCAACTTTCTCAGTCTTAGGCAACAACCAACTACCTTTCTGTCTCCATGGATATTTCACATAAATGGAGCTATGCAATATGTCGTCCTTTTTTAGGGCTTATTTCATTTAGTATAATGTTTTCAAGGTTCATGTATGCTGTAGCATGGGTTAGTAATTCATTCCTTTTTATTGCTAGATAATTGTTCATTATATTATTTTACCATATTTTATTTATTCATTCATCAACTGATGAAAATTTTGAGTTGTTTCCACTTTTCAGCTATTATGAATAATGCTATATTCATGCACAAATTTTTATGTGAATAGTAAATTATGTTTTAAAAGTATACTCATCTTTGAAATCATTTAATCATAATTTTTCTCAGTTTCCCAAGTATGATTTAACTTATTACTCTTTTTATTATAGCTTTATTGAGGTATAATTATCAATTTAAACGTATGTATATTTAAAACATACAATGTGATGTTTTAATATGCATATACATTGTGAATTGATTGCCACAAGGAAGCTAACATGTAACCATTACCTGAACTAGTTACCTTGTGTGTGTGTGTGTGTGTGAAGAACATTTTAGATCCGCTTATGAATGAGAATATGTGGTACTCAGTTCTTTGTTTCTGTGATAGATCATTGAGTATAAAAGACTCTAAATCCATCCAAGTTGTTGTGAAGTTCATAATTTTGTCCTTCTTTATGGCTGTATAATATTCCTTCCTGTATATGTACCATATTTTTTTTATTCAGTCCACTTTCAATAGGCAGCACAGTTGGTTTCATATTTTTGCTATTGTGAATAGTGTTGCAATAAACATGAATGTATAGGTATCTTAAAAGAAAAGACAAGTATGCTATCCAATTGTAAGGATTTTTAAAAAATAAAGTAGATGTTATTCTCAGAAAAAAAGAACATTTGAGATCCACTTTCCTGACAAATTTCAAGCATACAGTACATTACTATTACATACAGTCAACATGCTGTATATTCTATATTCAGAACGTACTTATCTTGCAACTGGTATTTTGTACCCTGTGACAACATCTCTCCTTTCCCTTCACTTCTCAGCTCCTGATAACCATCATTCTACTCTGTTTCTATGAATTCAACTTAAAAAGTATTCCTCATGTAAGTAAGATTATGCACTATTTGTTTTATCTGGCAAAATGTCCTCTAGTTTTACTCATGTTATCACAAATGGCAGGGGTTCTTTATCTATTCATCTGTCAGTGGACACTTAGGTTGACTCCATATCTTGTCTCCCCTGAATAGCGCAATGAACATGAGAGCACAGATCTCTCTTCCAAACGCTGATTTCATTTCCTTTGAATATATACGCAGAAGAGGAGTTACTGGACCATATGACAGTTCTATTTTTAATTTTTTAAGGAAATTCCATACTGTTTTCCATAATGGCGGTACCAATTTCCTACCAACAGTAATACAGGCTTAACAACAGAACACTGAAGGTACTGAATCAGAATCTGCATTTTAACAAACCCCTAGTGTGAATTGCTCATTAAAGTTTGGGCAGCAGGTATAGAGTAGGCACTCAATGACTCTTTCCTCAGTCTAAATGTAAAATGCTAACAGCTGGGGACCAGCAAAATGTGGATAATTATGATCTTTTAAAATTAGCACAATTTAGATTAATGAACAAAAAGAATCAATAAAAGAAAAAGAGCATTGGACTTTAAATGTTTACTAGTCTATTATACGCTATTTTGATTCTTCTAGAATTTCACATTCTGATATAATTAATTATTAGACCATAGTCATCTGTGATGGAGACTCAAAAAGGGTTTTGAAGGTGATAAGGAATAGTAGTAAAATAATAAATAATATTTGTCAAAATTGGTGGAGATAAACACCCATGAGTTAGTCAATAAATTTAATAGAAAAAATTTTTTTACGAATTAAGGTGATTAAATAAAGGATTAAAAAGCTGTATGTGTGAATGCCATATGTTGTTGTTTGTTTGTTTTTCAACCCTTGATGCCCTTGGATTATTTCTAAATTCTATAAATATGAAAGTACATCAATAGAAACATTTAGAAAATAAATACTTTTTTCTATTATACTTGGATTTGTGCCTATTATTTATCTACTTTGGGCTCATTCCTTAGAGCACTGAGTACAGAGAAGACGGTAATAATTTTAGGTTAAAAAATGTGGTTTCAATGAATAAAAAAGTCAATATATCAAAATAAGCCCTAGACAACAACATGGAAGCAATGAATATGTATCAGGTCTTTCTGGGAAAGAAGATCATGGAGGGTTTTCAACCTAAACAGTACCAGTAGGCAGGAAGGAGTAACTGCCCTGTAGGTTAGAAAGAGAAACTGCCAGTGAGAAATGGAGTACAACAGAGAAAAATCTCTTTTCAGGTTTGTGCATGGCTGGCCTTCACTCTATGCATTCAACAATACTCTGAAAATTGCTTAAACTAAAGGATTGTAAAGATTAAAAACTGAGCCGTTAAAAGCCTCCTTCAGTATATTTTAATATTGAGAACATTTTATATTTGTATATTTTTGTTTCCTTTTTTCTCAAAGTAAGCATATTTCATGATCTTGGAAAACACAAATACAATATTATAAATAAAAATTATGTTAATTTATATATTTTAATACTGATTTGATAAAAATGGGCTAGAATGAAGAAAGAATGAACGAGCTGGTAAAGTCTAGGATCCCTTAGTTAAGTTGCTGGGAATACTTTTTATGTTCTATGTCTGTATTTTTCTTAAGTTAAACAAGTCTCTCCCCTAAAAATGTCTAGTTAGTCTAATGACACAGTTATACAAGTGATTCATACATTTGCTAAAAATAAAATAGGAATGTGCAATTATGCAATACATACTCAAATCTAGAATTCTCTGATCTTATTGGTATTTGTCAATTAAATTAATTTTTACTAATTAATAAAAAACATTTTTCAAAATAAAATATCTGAGTTAAGTAATTTTTTGCTGTGACAGAATTATGATCACCCATGGGAAAATAAATTACTTATTTCACAAGTATTTTACTTATTTTCAATTGCTACTTTTTACATTAAATGATTTGTTCTTAGTTTTTTCTCTATTACTATGAGGCATCTTTATGGAAGAAAGATATTGAATAGGGATATAACCAGAATTTGCAGTCAAGATAGCCTGCATTTTGTAATTTCCTTATGCTATATTCAAATGGTCTGGAAGTTTTTTCCCAATAGCATATTTACTCTCATTGTAAATGTCATCACTTTTGTAAAAAAATTAAAATAATGGACATAATATTACTTACTTTTTGTAGAACTAAATTTTCTACATTTCAGGATGGATTTCCCAAACTCAATTGTTACTTTTACTAAGCAAATGTTATATTGGAAATAATAAGCAAAATTATTGCTAGTGGGATGGCATTTCAGAAAATCTGTATATCCCATTCTGTCATTATCTTGTTCTTCCTTCATCTTTATCAGATATATTCTAAAGTTGATAGCACACACTTTTTCTTCAATCCAAAATTAGTTTCCCCATTTTTAAAAAAACCTCTGTTTTATTAAGGCATTGCCACTTTCTACATGTCTATGTACAAGGTAGGTTGATCTCAGCCACAGACTCAGTACTTGGGTCCTGACTGACCTCAGCCAGTCACTGAAGATCCTACTCTCATTGCCACTGATTGATTTGAGTTTAGTTAGAATGCAGTTACGGTCACTCAAATGTAATTGTGTCTGCTGGTAGGTTTCTAATAAAACATCTCCTCCCCTTTTTAGAAAGTTACCAAAAAAAAAAAAAAAAGGAAAGAAACAACTTCTATTTCCCATGCATAGGCACTGGTGCCAATGCCAATTTTCTCCCAGTTCCCGGGAGTTTGGGATCATTCCCCCCTTGAAGAACCAGAACAGAACACATAACATCAAAAAACCAGTTTGTCGCTCAACCCCACAAGTCAGCTTTTCAACAGCAGCACTGGGAGCAGCGTGGAGCAGAGCTTCATGAACTCCTCAGAGTTCAGTGTTCCTCCCACTGAGATTGAAAGTCTGATTCACTTCCTAGGAACTACCAGAACAACTCACGCAAAGGAGCAGTCCTAGAATGGAAACTGTTTAAGTGATTACTTGGCAGAAAAAGGAAAAGAAAGATCTGAGCATATTTGTATCCCAAGTGTGCAGGGCCAGCCATCTTGTTACACTTATCATCTATTTCAGGTCAAATGTGTTTCTCTCATCTTCAGCATACTAACATCTTTTAAACTGAAAAGCAATGTGTGGGATAGTAGAAAAAGAATGAATTTCAAAGCAAGATAGACTCAGAACCAGCTTCCAATTCTCCCATTTATAAACCCTTGACCTTGTTATGTTATCTCTCCGAGCCTCAGTTTTCTCACTTCTCAAAGGGAGGGAATGATAAGGCTATTACAAGGATTAAGAGATAATTTATAAAATAGCTAGCACTTTAATTGGCATATAGAAAATAGCAGTTATTATAATAAGCCTGATGATATGTATCTATAAAATCAGCTGAAAAGCGAGATATTTTTGTGCTGTTAGTTACTGTCAAACAGAATTTTCAAACTGAATTTTTTTTATTGACTGATGTGCATCACTATTGAATTATTTACATAGTAAAAGTTCCATATTTAATAAATTTAAGAACAACATTAGCAATGAACTACAATGTCAGAGACACACAATCTATTATCTGTTGGTGATCTAGAAAATCCAGAGAGGTGGGGGAGGAGACAGAGCGCAAAGGGAAGCCACATTACTCAATGATATGCAAATATGCATAATTTAAATGGGATCCCTGGGGAGAATTTCTCTCTGCCTTGCCTGAGGCTCTGGATGGGGTGACACTTATTTCGAGTCAATCTGAGGAATGTCCCACATTTGGGGGCGTCTATTGCTGTTGGTTTAATCCCACCTAGCATTTTAACCTGCTTTCAAATAGAGATGGGCACCAATTTTCAATGGCTTCTTTCATCTAAAGGCATCAACACTGTGTCTGCAGAAATTTTTCCATGAAGATGGTACAGAGCCCGGGCCCACTGCAGATGCAGGTGCTTCTTTATTCACATGACAGGCTGATCACTTCCATTGGAACTTGCTAGTTACAAAGGACAGGCTATCACCTTCTGCCTGGAACAGCCTTTCCCCCATAGTTTAACTAATTAACTCACTAATATTTAGACCTCAGTTCAAATGTCACTTTCTCAAGGAAGTTTTCGGTGACCTCCAGATTAGATTAGGTCCCATATTACAGGCTTTCAAAGCTTCCTGAGCTCCATGGCACTTATTCCATTGTGTAATTTTATATGTATCATTATTTATTTAAAGTCTATATTTCCAACTTGAAGGAAAGACATCTTGGGGCCAAGATTTGTTTTTATATTACTACAACTGGACAGAAAAGAACCAGACCTAGCACAAAGTAGTTGCTAAATACATATTTTAAGCTAATGAAGTAAGAAATAATGTTGAATGAATAATTGTAAAAAAAAAAGAGAGAGAGAATGAATGACTACTATGCTTCAATTCATTGTAGTCAAATCTAGGTGCTTCGTCTCTTGTGAGCATAATGTTCAAAAGCCTGTGGCTTACAGAGTGAAATTCTGGCTAAAATCTTGCCAACTGAGTGGCAAGAGCCAATGTATGCAATCTTTTGGTGTTTCATTTTCCTCACTTAAACAAGGGAGACAATAAAACAGTTTCTACCCCGGATTGGTCTGAGGATTAAATGAATGTGTGGTACATAGCAAGCACTAAACAAGTACACACCATTCATACCACCCCCTTTCTTGCTCTGATGTGGAATTCTCACTTCCTGTGTATTCTATTATTGGCATTTAAATGCACTCATCCTTGGCTCACATTAGTATACAAACTTCATCTAATCTAAGGCTGGAACTTCTGCAAAACTCTTGCAAGCATGAGGGAAGTTGGCTGGAGACCACAGATCCAGAAGCAACAATCAAAAGAATGAAAGGAATCTGGAATTTATGTGACAAAATCAGATTAATGTCCTGGCCAACTCTGGATTCATTATCTTTCTCATGAGATGTGATAAGCATCTTCAAATATAAGCCACTTAGTATTAGATCTTCTATAACCTGAAGTCAGAAGCTTTCTATCTGATATAGTTAGATTAATCTAGTCATTTACTTTCTGATAATATCCAAGTAGTTGAAATCTGATGGAGATAATCATAACATCCAAGTGGTTATCACCTAATTTGCTGTGTCTAATCCTTTTTGTACTCTGTGCTTCTTTGCAATCTTTTTAGAATCTAAATTCTCTTTCTTCTGTTCTCCTACCTAGTTATTATTAATTATCTGTAATTATCTGAGGATTTATGATTTACGTGTGTCTCTCCCACCAGAATGTTAGCCACACAAGAGCAGAGACAGACCACAACTGCTTTGTGTCCCATTATATCCCCCAAGTAATAGCAACACACCAAGCATACAATAAAGCATATTATATGAATGAATAAGTTCAGTCTCTAAATCAGAAATGATGCACAGTCTATATTTATGGATAATTAAACTAACTCAGACAGGGTGAATTATGGAGGATGTGTTTCTTATCAGACCCTATTCAGGCTCCATAACATAATAATTTACGACTCAAAAAAACCATAGAATTTTTATTTATTTATTTATTTTTTGAGTTGGAGTCTCACTCTGTCACCCAGACTGGAGTGCAGTGGCATGCTCCCAGCCACCGCAGCCTCGACCTGCCTTCCAAGTAGCTGGAACTACAGGCGTGTGCTACCACGCCTGGCTAATTTTTTGGATTTTATTGTAGACATGAGGTCTCGCCAAGTTGCCCAGGTGAGTCAAGAACCCCCAGGCTCAGGCAATCCACTCACCTCAGCCTCCCAAAGCGCTGGGATCACAGGCTGAGCCACCAAGCCCAGCTAAAGGGTTCTACTTCTTTAAACCTTGCCATAGAATGTATCTCTGTTTATTTCTTGGGCAAAGTTGTTAATTAATTCATAATTTTATTTTTTAAACACAAATTTTAATATAAAAATTATAACTGACTTTATATCATACAATGATATATCTGTTACACACTCTAGCTAGCCAAAAACGTAAGCGCTGAACCTCTCAGATACCCGGAAGCACATACCAAGATTCCAATTGCCATGCCAGTAAAAAGAGTGTTCTAGTCTTCAGGGTGAGGCTTAGAAATTAAATGCTGCTACAAGTTGGTAAGTATCACAAGGTTTTTATACAAGAAATATTATCATTTGCTTTACATAAGTGCCTGTCAGAGGAACCTTTGATTTTTCAAAGTCCTTCTAAGTCGCAGACTGCACAAGTGGTTTTTACTGTCCCAAGGCAAAGGACAGGCTGGATATAAGAACGATTGCTCTCCATCCCATTCACTGCCTGGTGGCTATGGGTGGAGATCCCTAGGCAATACAGCAGGCTTCTTGGGCAGTGGACAATAGGAGATGGCTTCAGAGGAAAAAATCCCACCTCCCACATTCACACCTCACCTTCCTGACTTGGAAAACACCTCCAGTTAATGAGCAAATCTGGCATCTATCAGCTTTTTGTAAGCAAGCATTTCACAAGGTTTATAGAAAAGTAAAGTAAGCAGAGTTCTGAGTAACAAAAGAGTGGCGTTTATGCATTCTTTGATTCACTTTAAAGGATGGTATAAACTGACTTTTTAACCAAGCATTAGGCAAGATCTGGGCCCAAGCCATTCTATAATAAACAGTGACATGACTATATTAAAATATTTACTTAGTGTGCTAAAGTGACTTATAGGAAGAGTGGCTACTACATAGAAGTCCTAAGTATTAAGGCGTCAGGTGCCACGGGCAGCATAAATATTCCATGTGCACTTGTTTATAGGAAAACCCCATCTGGATTCGGCTAAAACAGCAGGCACCCTGGTGACCCCAGTTTTGCTATTGGAAAATATAACACAAGTGTTCACTCATCTAGAATAACTACAGTGCTAAGTGCCAAATGACAGATGGGAGGGGATTGGCTTTTCTCAATAAAATCCAGGCACTCCATTGTGAAGGGTTTCATTGTAAGGCCTCCTCGGCATTTATAGACTCTCAGAGTAGACATGTAGCTACACAAGACTGGTCAGATACATGCTGGGTCAGACTGACCAAAGCCTACTTAGTCAGGATAGCTTTGCCTATACACATTTGTGCAAGCTGGACAGGATTTGGAAGACTTGGACTGGAGCAGTCCATCAACATCATTAAACCCCACTCTTACCCTCACTTTTCCCCTAACTGAGTTGTGTTGAGTAATAAGGATCAAGCCTGATGTGATCCAAAGAGCACAGTGTTTGGGGACAGGCTGTCTGAAGACTGTTCCTCTACTTTATTTGAGCGTACATTTTCGGGTTAGAATAGCAGGGAGGGAGAAGTCCGAACACACTGACAGCATTGTGCTGGATGCTTTTATATGTTATCTCACTGATTCTTCATGTCAATGATTCAGGTAGTACTTCCCCATTTACAAATTTAGATTGATACTTGAGAATGATTCCAGGCAACAAAAAGTCTTTCTAAGCCAGGATTCAGTCATCCTACCAGAAGAACATATCACCATCTCATTCTAATGTTGACCCAAGTGTAGTGGGAGCAATAAAAATAAAAGTATGGCTGTCCTCCGGGACTGACAATTTAGTTGGAGTGAAAACACTTTTGCATGAGGTTTATTTCCATTTTATATTTCTAGAATTGTGATGTGCAGAATGGAAGGCACTAGCCACATGTAGGTATTTCCATTTCAATTAATTAGACGAAAAAAATAAGATTCAGTTCCTCAGTTTCACTGGCCATATTTCAAGTACTCAGTAGCTACATGAGGCTGGTGGCTTTATTGCACGATGCAGACCACAGAAACATTTCCATCTCTGCAGAAGGTAGTACTGGAAAACCCAGTTCTAGAGTTCTATGGATTATGTTAGTTCTGGGGGATAACAAACCACTATTTGCTTATACGTGTTAAATTTCTACCAGACGATGTGGCATTTTAGAGCCAAATTATTTTTGGTGATTTAATCCTAGAATTTTATGCAAAGTCCAATTGTTTTTTAATGTGTGAAAAAAAGACCAAAATGCTTAGAAAATTATAGCATCCATGAACCCTATTTGAAAAAATAAAAATAAAAAAATAACTTGAAGACATGCTCTGATTGAATGACAAAAAAAATCGAAGTGCCTGAATGTGGTTGCTGTGGTTTGAATATGTCCCCCCAAATGTATATTGGATTGAAACTTAATCACCAGTATGATAGTACTAAGAGATGAGATTTTAAGAAGTGATTACGTCTTGAGGGCTTTGTGTTCATAGATGGGATTAGTGCCTTATAAAAGGGCACGAGGAGGTGAGCCCATTCCTTCCATTTCTTCTGCCAAGTGAGGACACAGTGTTCGTGACCTCTGAAAGATGCAGCAACAAGGCATCATCTTGGGAGCAGAAAGCAGCCTTCACAAGACAACAAACCTGCTGACACCTTGATCTTGAACTTCTCAGCCTCCAAAACTGTGAGAAATGAATTTCTTCTTTATAAATCACCCAATCTCAGGTAGTTTGTTAGAGCAGCATAAACGGACTAACACAATGATAGAATGAGAGTGCCAAAGATGAGATGTTTTGCACAAAAAGAAGCTATCCATCTAAATAAATGCGATTTGAAGATCTGTCTAAATAAATGTAATGTCAAACTAAATACAATCTACTCTTAAAAAGTAAAAACTGTATAAAATATATAGTCTGGAATTTAAAATATGAGAAATTAATAAGGTTGCATGAAAAGACTCAAGGTTGACCCTGACAGTGAGGTAGACTTGACATCACAGTCCTGGTGAGGGTGTAAAGAGGTATAACTCCTCAATATGTATTAAAAACCTTGAAATCATTAACTCTTCCTACCCTGTTACTACCCACTTGTAGGAAATGGTCCTATCATAACAAATAGTATCATCAAAGAAAGTTTTGCCTGTTAAATTCTTCATTGTAGCATAATATACAGAAGTCAGGAAATTTTAAAATAAATTCAACAAGAGAGGAATAATTAATTTCTAGTATATCCATAAAATATAATTTCATGCAGCCATTAAACATTGTGATTATGAAAGAGTTTTAATGAAAACGTTTTATGATAGGACATTAAGAGCAAAAAGAAAATGATGATAATAACTAATAATTATTCAGTGTTTAGTAAATACCAGTCATTTTTCTAAAGGATTTACTTCTATTTTATCAATTACTCTTCAAAATACCAATAAACAATCAGTAGTCAATATACTATTGAATAAAAAAATTCTTATGATTTGACCCATTCCCCACAAATCACTAAGTAACAGAGCCAAGTCATGAACATAGGCCCATCTGACACAAAGCCTGAGTTCCTGCTTTCCTCCACAAGAAACTCTCTAAGTAGCATGCTCTCGACAATGTAAAAAAGCATATGCACATCTAGAAAAAACCCCAGCTGGAAATATACCAAAATCTTAACAGTGGTTGTCTCTGAATGGTGGGATTACAGATCACTTTTATTTTGATCTTCAAATTAGTCTCTATTTTTAAATCATTCTGGCAATGAACATTATTCAACAATCAAGAAAAAAAAATTTAATGAAAAAGAGAAGCCATCTCCATACACAGATTTGTACACCAAGAGGAAAAAAATAATAATTCAAAAGGCAAAGCTAAAAATGGAATTCCAAAGTGTTGCCTGGAAATTAGTGGGAGTTCAAAGGAGTTAAATAAAAGATGGAAAATTGGAGATGTGCCCTTGCTAAATCTTTAAGCTCTTCCAAGAGGTTTCTGTTTGCGGTTGTTGGTTTCTATCTCTCAGCCCTCAGCTGAACTGATGAGCATTTACACAATTACTGAGAAGTTAGAAGCCACACAGTCTTTAACTTTATGAGTCTGCATCACTACTGTTGTTATTATTTTATGCTAGCGTATTTGTTTGTTGGCCTAACAAACGAATTTACTATCAGCAGGGTTCCTTTTTGCTCTCTCACTTTTATTCTTCCCCTTATTATTTTTTAAAAATCAGACATTACTTTGTTGAACAAACCTGACCCTAAAGAATGCTTGCTGGCACATTGTCCAAGAAGTCTAGCAAAAGTTTGTATGATTATCTTGATGAGTGAGCACAGTTTAGTCTAGTCTTCTTTTTGTTGTATAACACCATCACATATGTCCCACAACAAATAGGAAAGCCGGTCTTACCTTTGCTTGGGTGTTCATCAGCTATTGAGGTCCAAAAAGACCACAGAAGATAAGTGCATGCAGCAAAACCACCATAAAGCCATGCACATATTTGTCATGAAGTGTGAAGTCCCCCGGCAACGTGCTAGAGGCCTGTTCCTATGCTCCCCGTGCAGTTCCCAGGAAGCAAATGTGAAGGCTTAGATTCAAAACTTTAAAAATGTTCTGGAAAGTGGTACATCAATTATTTAAAAATTTGAGTAATTAATTTCTCTAGGCTCCTCTCTGGTCTAAATTTCTATTTCGGTGTTCTTATGCATTAGACCCAAGAAACAATTTATGGAGGAGGAAAAGTTAGTAATGCAAAAAAACTCAAGAACTAGAGTCACCCAGACCAAAGTTTGAATCCTGCTTTGTTGTTTAATAGGTACAACTTTTAACAAGTGTTTAACTGCTTTGAGTCTTGTTTTCCCAGGGATTAGAGTTCTGGCATTAATATTCAAGAGATAACATAGATAAAAGCCAAGTAGGATTCTTGATACATAATATGTGCTTAATAAATATGCTCTCTCTTCTCATACCCTGAAATACACCTGCCACACAATGAGCTCCTTGGGACCTGGAGCGCAGTAGGGTAGTTTCAGGCCATGTTTTTTTTTTTTTATTCTTAATTAGAATTGAGAGAGCGTCTTTGAGATGAAAAACATTCTATATCTGAAGACAGAAGAAAGCAGAACTTCCATTAACCAGAGTTCCAGCTTATTTCCATGCTATGCCATGCCTCCAAAATTAGAAAGTAAACCACCTAAGGAAATCAGCATTTTCTTGTCACTTAGATAAGCCAGGTTGAACCAGTATCCAGACCTAGTGCCCCAGATGATCCCATTCTCATTTTTTTTCCTTCTTCTCATCCTGTGGCAAGAGTACAAGCCACTGAATAATGTGTTAGTCTTTGTGTGGCCATCATGGGCCCACACTCACTTTACTTATCAACTCAGTTTCACTCCACCCCACTCCACAGTATTCAACGTACTTTGAAGTTATCATATTTTCCTGACCCTTTGTAGCAGACAGGATAGGGCATGTCATGCTGATATAAAAAACGACCCCAAATTCTTAGTGCCTAAAGAGACAGAAGTTTATTTCTCACGCATGCTACGTATCCATTAAGTTCTGTTCCAAGTTTGTTCTTACACTGGGACACAAGCTGAAAGGGCATCTACTCTGTCAGACGCTGCCAATATCTATGAAGAAAAAAAGAGTTCATGCTGGTTCTTGAAACTTACTCCTGAAAGTTAACACATCATACTTCAATAACTAAAATCAGACCTTTGGCCATACTAGAATTTGATAGAGTAGAAACATTCACCACCACCACCTTTCCTAAAGAAGAAAGAAAACACTTTCATACTAAACTCATCACACAACTATAAGATATGTGAATCAGGTAATACTATCCCAATTTAAAAAATAAGATATGTCTGTGAAAGAAAACATTGATAAGTGGATTTATTAAAATTAACATTTTGTTGTTGCTGTTGTTCTGCGGAAGACACTGTCAAAAGAATGAAGACAAACCAGACTGGGAGAAATCATTTGAAAAAGACATGTGTGATAAAGGACTCATACAAAATATATAAAGAACTCTTAAAACTCATCAGTAAAAAAACAAACAACCTGAATGAAAAGTGGGCAAAATATCTGAACAGACACACCTGACCAAAAAAGATACACAGATGGCAAACAAGCACATGAAAAGATTCTTCGCAACATGTTGTCAAGCAAATTAAAATGACAATGATGTTCCACTGTATACCTATTAGAATCACCAAATTCCAAAACATTGCACCAAATTCTGGCGAGGATGTAAAGCAACAGAAACTCTCATTCATTGCTGGTGGGAATACAAAATGGTACCATTTTAGAAGATACTTTAGTAGTTTCTAACAAAATTAAGCATACTCTTACCATATAATCTAACAACCATGCTCCTTGTTATTTACCCAAGTTACCTGAAAACTTAAGTCAATGCAAAAGCCTGCACTCAGATGTTTATAAAAACTTTATTCATAAGTACCAGCACTTGGAAGCAACCAAGATGTCCTTCAAAAGGTGAATGGGTAAATAAACTGCAGTACATTCATACAATGGAATAGTGTTCAGTACTAAAAAGGGCTACCAAGCTGTGAAAAGAATTGGAAAAAACTTAAAAAGAATTCAGTCTGAAAAGATTGCATACTGTATGATCCCAACTATATGACATTTTGGAAAAGGCAAAACTATGGAGACAGTAAAAAGCCCGTGGCTGTCAAAGACTAGAGAACGGGAGGGATGAATAGGTGGAACACGAGGATTTTTAGGATAGTGAAACTACTCTCCATGATACTATAATGGTGGCTAAATGTCATTATGCATTTATCTAAGCCTATAGAATATAAAAACCAAGAGTAAACCCCAATATAAACTGGCTGATAATGATGTATCCGTGTAGGCTCCTCATTTGTAACAAAGGCACCACTCCAATGGGGATGTTGGTAATGGAAAAAGCTATGCATGTATGGGGGTAGGGAATATATGGGAAATCTCTGTACCTTCCATTCAATTTTGCTGTGATCTAAAACTGTTCCAAAAAATAAAGTCTATTTAAAAAAATGAATATATGGACTTCGCAGCAACTTGGATGGATTTAGAGTCTATCATACTCAGTGATCTATCACAGAAGCAAAGAACAGAGTACCATATGTTCTCACCCATAAGCAGACCTTGAACAATTATCATAATACTATAAGTAAGGGATTGACAGTGGTGGGAAACAGCCAGGAGAGGGAAGGGGGGTGGGATTGGCAGTTGAGGGAAGCTTGAGTTGAGAGTGCCTTGCCCACAGTGGATCATAAATGTTGAATAAATGAGTAATGGCATTTGTGAATTAATCAAAAGTAAAATGACAAAAAAGCCAGGTTGCAGATACAGGTGACCTGATTCTTGATACAGGGTTCTTTCTGTTTACATCAAACCACATTCCATCTCTTGTCCCACCACTGCACCCATCCAGGCTACTAGCAATTATATTCCATCCCTGGAAAAGTTTTCAGGTTTTACTTCGTGTTTGCAAAATAATTTGGATTCCTGAGTTCAAGTACAATAGATAGTAAGCAATCATCATTGTATTAAAACACAAAAACACACACACTCATATGCATGTGCACAAAATCCACCTGTTTTGGTTTGTTTTGTGTTGCTACAACAGAATACCCAAGATTGGGATTGATTATTTGTTTGTTTGTTTGTTTGTTTTAAGAGATATATTTAGTTCGTGGTTCTGCCAGCTGGAAAGTTCACGATTGGGTGTCTGCATCTGGTGGCTTCTAGTGAGGGTCTCTGGCTGCATTTAAACAAGGCCTAGAGACAGAAAGGGAAGTAGGTGCCTGCCAAGAGAGAATAGACAAAAGAGTCCAACTCACTTTATAACAACCTGCTCTCTCTCTCTCTCTCCCTCTCTCTCTCCCTCTCTCTCTCACTAATCCAGTCTTGTAAGAAAGATGTTAATCCATCTTAAAAACCTCATCATCTCATAAATGCCCCAACTCCCAACACTGCCACACTGGGGACTAAGACTGAACATGAGTTTAGCTGGGGTCAAGTCATATTGAAACCCTAGCAACACCCAACTTATAATAGATCAGCAATGGCATAGTGTAGTAGAATTAATTGTCCACATATTTTGGATTAAAAGAACTACCAAAGAAGAAGATGCAGTAGGGATGCCCAAGTCCACAAATTGTTTTTATTTTGAATTTTGTTCCACTTTTGGCACATGCAAAGCTTCCAGAGGTGTTATTTTCCTAAAGAGATACCTGTGGCCCCTGGAGTTCAACTGAGAGACAGGGAGGGAGAGGGAGGAGAGAGAGAGAGGGAGAGGGAGAGAGAGAACAGAGAGAATTAGACTGAAAATGCCTCTAGTACCATGCAGAACAAATGAAAAATTCCTCATCTATGAGAATAAAAAGCTGCACATGGGCCAAATACATCTGTTGAATGTTGCAAGTGACAAAATGCAGCTCAGAGAGAGCGTGCACTGAATCATTTTAAAAATTCCTAAGAAACTTAACAAGTACATCTAGACACAGCTCAAGTATGCATTCTGATGGCTCATGGAAATATCCTGGGGCATGATTCAAACAGCGTGGAAAATGTAGCCTCCTTGCTTAGATGATTCACCAGTTGAGGAGACAGCAGGAAGTCAAGGTAAAGTAATTGAGAATGTCTTGGGATCAGATAAAATCCTCTAAGTTGTGCCTCCCCTGAGGTAGCTAGGCATTTGGATAATGACTTGTGAGGGAGGTGGATGAAAGAAACAGAAGTGGATTATTTTATTTTACATTTTTTAATTTATTTTTAATGAATGCTAAAATCATGTTTTAAAATTTTAAAAATATAAAACAGTACAAAGTAAAAATCCCCCAAAGTGAAAAATCTCTACCTGCTCCCCTCTCAATCATCCAATTCTCTTCCTAGAATCAATGATCAATTCCTAGAATATTCTTTCACACATATTTTTAAGCAGATGCAAACAGATAACTTTTGTTTTTCAAACTCAGATACAAACCTACTAGTCAAACTATTCTGCACCTTGCCTCTTTTTATTTGAAATAGAGCTTGAGATCAGATCTTAAAATTGAACACACATAAAAATCAATGAAATAAATCTATCTGAAATCTCTGTCATGTAAATTACAGAGAAAGAAAAGAAAACGAATTCAAGTAACTTTTGAGTCCAGTATATTCTGACTCTATATCCTTAGTGGAATATATTTTAAAGATAAAAAGAAATATAAAGAAACTTTATTTTCACTTAATGAACTTGTTATTTGGTAATAATATGAGGGAAGTTATTCTGAAACTATTCGGACTGTATGGAAGAACAGAGAAAAATTGATTTTAATAATTGAATGTAGTCCAGGAATCAAGAGTTTTTATGTGAGAGAAGGGAGATTTTTAAAAATGGGAAAGATGAGAAAGAATCTTTTGCTGCTGAATTAAAATGATAACAGTAAAGATAAACTAGCTTTATGCACTAAAAATTCTAGAACTGTGGCCACCCCAGAAGCAATGAGAACACCTTGTGAGTGCTCAGATCTTGGTTTTGAAATTCTCTTATCAACTCAAAAGGATCTTGGGGAAATGGCTGTTTCCAGGTCAAAGGCAAATAAAGTACAAAGTGGTCCTAGAATATTTTATTATTGTGTTAGAAGGTAGGGAAATGCTCAAAGTCTGGTATGGACATTCAAAGTACACAGGAACCAACTTGAAGGCCGGATGACCAAATGTGGAGAAATTACAGCATCCACATAAAGTAATGATAATGGATATTGAATGTTAAAAAATCAATTAATGTATAATGTAGTCAAAAACAGGGAAGAGTAAAACTCTTTTTTTCAGAAGAATACAGCAAGTCCCCTATATACAGCCTTTAAGTTGTGAACTTTCAAAGATGTGAATGTGCATTTGCATGCCCAACGACATGTTAGATCACGTGTTTGGCATGCATTGTCATGTGTGTGAATCCTCTACAAGTGGTTGTGCTTTTGTGTACTTTCCTGTACCGTGCTGTATAGGGTACAGTAGTATAGTATCTTTATTTCAAGCCTAGGATATCTGGAAGTAAACAAAAACAGCTAATTGTTTTAGTTGTGTACGACGCTAAATTTGTTAGACTTACAAACAAATTGGAATTACAAACACAATCTCAAAACAGAGCTCATTCCTATGTAGGGGACTTACTGTTTCAAATAAAAAAATTGACAGATTAGATTTAGAAAATGACTGTCCCGCCACCTCAATTGTACAAATTAATACAGGCAACAATCAATAGTGACTAGAGTCAGGAAAGTCTAAGTGCTGGTCTAAATCTAAGATCTTATAATTCAAGTAAGGAAATTTTGACAAATCTCCATAAAGCAATAATCAGACTCCATCAAGTGAAATATTATTAGTAAGCTCACATGATCTCAAGGTACACTTCAGATATTGTATTAGCTTGCTCTGGCTGCTATAACAAGATGCCTCATACTTGGTGGTTTAAGTGATAGAAATTAATTTTCTCATAGTTCTGGAGGTTGGAAGTCAAGATCAAGGTGCCAGTTGTGTTGACCTCGCTTGCAACCCCTCTCATTGGCTTGCATATGACCAGCCTCTTGCTGCCTCTTCACATGGTCATCACTCTGGGCACATGACCCCTGGTGTCTCTTTGTCCAAATTTCCTCTTTTTATAAAGACACCAGTCAGATTATATTGGAGCCCACTTATAAAGCCTCATTTAACTTTAGTTATCTTTTAAAAGACCGTATCCCCAAATACAATCACATTCTGTGGTACTGAGGGTTAGGGCTTCAGTATGCAAATTTGAGGGGGCACAAATCAGTTCAAAGCAGATGTCTTCTTAAATACAGTGAGAATTGCAGTGAAAAAGTCTGGTAGACACTACCCAAACTAAATGAGCAAACTTAGCATCGTCAAGAGCATCTCTGTCATACTCTTGACAAAAATGTTTTACCTGAATCTACTTGTGAGGAAACAATCAGATAAATTTAGATTATGAAAATTTCTGCAAGATAATCTGCTAGTATTCTTCAAAAAGGTTATTGTCACGAAAGATAAAAAGGTCAGATGGACAAAACAAGATAAGTGGAAGCTAAAAAGACTTGATAACCAAATTTTAAACTCTGGGTCCAGAAAAAAAGAAATCATAAATAATATTTTTGTGATAACCAAGAAAATTTGAACTGTATTAGATAAAACTAGAATTTCAATGTTAAATTTTTTGGACATATGGTATTGTGGCTTTGTATTTAGGGATAAAGGTAAAGATGTCTAACATTTATTTTCAAATAGGTCCACAAAATGTGTCTTTAATGAACAATTACTGAGTCTAGGTAAAAAGTATATAATATATTTATAATAATAATTTTAGAACTTTTTTTATATTCAATTTTTTTCAAAATTTAAAATTAGAAGAGAAAGAAAGAAGAGAAGAAAGAAGATAGAAAGGAAAAAAGGGAATGAAGGGAGAGAAAGAAAAGATGATATCTTTTGGAGACAACTCTATCACAAAAGATTTATTTTATTTTAAAGATGTGGGGTACAATGCAGGATTAGGTATACAAGTGATCATTGTACAGGTAAAGTTTGGGCCTCCCTTTGATCTCCACCTTGCCTGATTTGAGATCAGGTACCCTTATTAATGTTATGTGACCCCTGCTCCCTCCCCTGGCAGTTTCCAGCTACTGACAAACCCTTTCTTATAGTATTATGGTAAATGTTCAGGGTCTGCTTATGACTGAGAACATATGGTAATTCGTTCTTTATTTATAAATCATTGAGTATTATAAACTCTAAATCCACCCAAGCTGCTGTGAAGTCCATGATTTTGTTCTTTATGGCTGTGTAATATTCCATAGTGAATATGTACCACATTTTTTTTCCAGTACAGTTTAGATGGGCAGCACGGTTGGTTCCATGTTTTTGCTATTGCAGATAGTGCTGCAATAAACATTTGTGTGCAGATATCTTTTCATTGAGTGATTTGAGTTCCTCTGGGTATATTCCCAGAAGGGGGATTGCTGAATGGTATGGAAAGTCAATTTCTAGTTCTTTTAGGAATCACCACGCTGTTTTCCATAGAGGTTGAACTAGTTTGCATTCCCACCAACAGTGTAAAAGCATTCCCTTTTATCCACATAATGATGGCCATTCTTACTGGAGTTAGGTGGTATCTAAATGTGGTTTTGATTTGCATTTCTCTGATGATTAGTAAGGCTGAGCACTTTTTCTTTTGTCTGTTGGCTGATCATATGTCTTCTTTTGAGAAGTGTCTTTTCATGTCTTTTGCTCACTTTTTAATGGATCTGTTTGTTTTTTTCCTTTCAACATGTTTGAGTTCCTTGTAGATCCTGGATTTTAGGCTTTTGTCAAATACATAGTTGGCAAATATTTTTTCCCGTTCTGTGGGCTGTCTCTCCACTCTCTTGATGATTTCTTTTACTTTGCAGAAGCTTTTCAGTTTGATGAGGTCCCACTTGTCTATCTTATCTCTTGTATCATGGGCTTTTGGAGTTTTGATCAGGAATTCATTGACTATTCTGATTTCCTCAAAGGTGTCTGATTGGTTCTTCTTTATGCCTGTATATGTTTTTTCCACTGTACACATATTATTTAACCAGTGCTCTATTACTAGATATTTAGATTATCTTTAATCTTTTTTACTACAAACAATACTGCAAAGTAATCCTATACATACATCTTTTAAACATGTGCAAGTACATCTTTTTTATTAAGATATGGGGTACAATTCAAGGTTAGGTATACAAATGGTCACTGTACAGGTAAAGTTTGGGCCTCACTTTGGTCCCCACTTCACTTGGTTTGAGATCAGGTACCCTTATTGATGAAGTGTGCCCCCCCACCCCTAGCAGTTTCCCACTACTGCCAATCCGTTTCTTACTGTATTATGATAATTGTTCAGGCTCTGCTTATGAGTGAGAACATGTGGTACTCAGTTCTTTGATTCAGTGATAGATCACTGAGTATTATGCACTCTAAATCCATCCAAGTTGCTGCAAAGTTCATTATTTTATTCTTCTTTATGGCTGTGTAATATTCCATTGTGAATATGTACCATATTATTTTTCCAGTCCACTTTTGATGGGCAGCACAGTTGGTTCCCTGTTTTTGCTATTGTGAATAATGCTGCAATAAACATGCATGTGCAGGCATCTTTTTCATAGAGTGATTTGAGTTCCTCTGGGTAAATTCCCAGAAGGAGGATTGCGGGATTATATGGAAGGTCTATTTTCAGATCTTTTAGGAATCATCAAACTGTCTGCCACAGAGGTTGTACTAGTTTACACTCCCACCAAAAGTGTAGAAGTGTTCCCTTTTCTCTGCATCCCCTCCAGTATCTGTTGTTTTCTGAGTTATTGATGATGGCTATCCTAGCTGGAGTTAGGTGGTATCTCAGTGTGGTTTTAATTTGCATTTATCTGATGATAAGTGAGGTTGAGCATTTTTTCAAAACATGAGCAAGTATATCCTTAAGATAAATTCCTAGAAAAGAAATTGATAGTTTAAAATTTTTTGATAACAGTTAAGTGAACACTAAGTTTCTAGGCAAAATAGTTATTTTTTCAGTTCCCTGATATTCTGTATCAGTATAAAACAAGCTGGTTTTAAAAGCAAGCCTCCTTAATTCACAGTGAAGAGCTTCTTTCTTTACCTTAATGGTTTAATTCAAGGCTTGAGTTATTCAACTTTAAGTGCAAATCATCTAACATAGTGTGTTATACAAAATGAATATAAGCATTCATCAAATGTGTTTAAATGAATGAGTGAATGAATGAATGAAAGTTTTTAGACACCAGGAGCATTAACTGTGGAACTATAAAATAAACACATTCTCCCTCCCTGCATTCCAAAAAGGCTGTGAGAATCATAATGGCATCTCACTATAACACACTCACAAATTAGATACCAAGACACATCTCTCATGGACCTCATCCAAGTCACCAACATGACTTCCTTATAATGGACTCTCAAGACAGAATTATAGTGTAGTTGGGAATTTAAAGTTTATAAAACACTGAATTCTCCAGCTCCTTGCCTGCTCCCTGCTGCTGCTATTTTTCTTACTGCTGGTCTCCAATTCCTCCATCACTTTGCTCTACATCAGGGCTATTTAAAGGAATGGCAAATTTAGATCTCACTCTAGCATGAGCCCATTGAGTGTACAAGTAAGGAACCTTGAGCCAAGTCTCTTTATCTCTCAAAGTTTCCATTTTATCATCTATAAAATAGAGGGTTTGAAACACTAATATTTCTTTCTACATTCTGTTGTTCTTTGGAGAATTTATGTTTTCAATCACACTATGAGTGGTATAATAACAACCACCTAAGAAAAGGGAACAAAACTCTCCTTAAAATATCAACAAACACAGTGTATCTGTATTATTGCATACATCAGAGAAGGAGGGGTTTCTTAAGTTCCCTAATGAGCTTCTTCTTTGTCTCGTTTTAGTCACTCTGCCTCCTGTAGGGAAGTAGGTGGCATACAAGTCTTGAATATAAACCAGCTCCCACATTCAGAGGTTCATTGTAACATTGCAATATGCCACCAATAACATTTATAAGCCATTGTTGAGGTTTTGCTATCTACAAGTGTTCCAAGTACCGATGCAGTCTAGAAAACTTTCTGAATTCTACCTCGGACCTTTGGTGTGTAATTCTCTCTGAGTGAACCACCTAAGAAATAAGAGAAAACAATGCCTCACCTACCTGTCCCTCAAAATGCATTCCTTTAGTGGGAACTATTTAGTATCTATTAACACTTAGGTGGCCCTAACACTAAAGTTACCACCTCAGACCAAGACAATTCATTACAAGTAATCAATTGCACACTGTTTTTCCTATTTTATAAGAAGAGTCTAAAAATTGTTTCTTGAGTAAAAAAATCAAAAGTATTAGGAAGACGAGAAGTCATTTTTTCCCAGATATATTTCAAGGTATCAGCATGTTTAACCCAGTACAGAGAGACTGAAGAAGGAACATGATAGTTGCTGACAAACATACAAAGAGCTATAAACAAGTGATGACTTTCACAAACAGTTGGAAGATATATGGAAATTTTTTTTAGAGATATGGAGAGCAAAATTTCAAGAGGTAAAATTTTCAGAATGGTAGATCTCAGCTTGCTCTGACAAAAAGCTTTTTAATAAGTAAAGATTCCAAACAATAAAATACATTTTCTGTGACTCATTGAGTTCCAAAAAATGTGACATATGCAAGAAAATGTTTGATGATAATTTACAGGAGTGAGACATTGAAGGTAATCCTCTTTGGATGAGAAATTGAAGCCAGTAAATTCTGAGGATGGGTCCAAATCCAACATCCTACAATACAAGTAAGTAATTTTTGAAAAATCTCCATGAAGTAATAATCAGACTTTAATAATATTTCCATGTTCATAAAATAGAGAAAAAACACATAGAATGTATTATTAGATTATTCAGATTAAGAAAAAAATGGAATGTGATAATTCATGAGGAAAATTTAAAGTAATAAAATAAGAATACAAAATTCATGGTTAAGCTAAAATGTGAAGATATACCAAAGATTAAAAAGACCCAATGTTTGCAAAAATGCAAATCTTGCATAGGAAATTGCATTATGACTTACTGAAAACTAACAGGTAGTTTTTTCAAGAATTAAAAATTCAAATTTTGCTGTCAAAGAATTATAAAACCTTTGTAAATCACAAAACAACATGAAAAAAATTAAAAGGAAAGCATTAATGCAATCGGACAAAAAAGGAAACAACAAGGTATATAGATTAGTAAGGAAAAACTAAAACTATTTTTCTTCACTAATGGCATGATTATCTATGTAGAAAATCCAAAACAATTGGCAAAAAAACCTTTTAGAACTAGTAAGCAATTATAACAATTTGCAGGATCAAAGTTAATATACAAAAATCAAACACCTTTCTATACAACAGCAATAAATACTTTTGAATTTAAAATTTAAAACGCAATACCATGAGCAAGATGAAAGAATAGGAGGCCCTGGACCTTCCTCCCCCCATGAACACACTAATTCAACAATTTATGAACAGATTTCTACTGTGAGAAAGTCAGAAAGTAAAGGCTTCTGTGCTCCAGTTGAGCACAAAACCAGCTACATTGAAGTTGAGAAGGAAATCTGAGGTAGTCTCTTGTCATAATCTTTACTCCCAACAAAGTGGCATACTATTGGGATAAAGTCTTTCAACTCTCAGCTCCTGAGAAGAGAAAATGGTGCATCCTATATCCAACACCTCGACTTTTAGGGGGCTACTCAGATAACTGGCTTCGGTCTAGCCTATCTCAGAGCACTGAGGAGACACAGAGCATGACATACTTTAGCAGCTCAAGACCAGTGAAAACAGATATAATGGTATGAACTGACAGTTACTATAATCACTCGCCCTAGCTTAGCACAGAGTTAAGAGTAGAAAAACTCCAGCTCCCAGCTACTTCCTGGGCAGGGAAAGTGGTGCACCACATATATAACGCCGTAACTTTCCCAGGGTCTAGCCTGATTAACATTTCTGTTTAGCCTGCTTTGACAAGACATAGCATACTCTAGCCAGCCAGAACCAAGGACAACAGAGATGGTGATTTAGGCTGGAAGTTGCCCTAACCATCCCTCCAACTCACCACAGAATGAGCAGACAAAAAAATTATCTCAGCTCCCAGCTTCTACCAGAGGAGGAAAAGAAGTGCACTGTGCATATTAATATTCAACTTCTCTGAGATTTACCTGAGGAATTGACTTCAGACTTACTTGTATAAGAACACTAATGGGACCTGGCACATTCTAGATGTCTGGAGGCCACTAAGAACAAAAAAAAAAAAAGGAGAAGAAGGAGAAGGAGGAGGAGGAAAAGAAGGAAGAGGAGGAGGAAGAAGAGGGGGAGGAGAAGGTGATTAGACTAGCACAAAAGTTTGAGAGATCTCCAGAATCCCTGTCCAGGCTGATTGGTGAGGATTTTCTCCAGTATAAGGCCAGTTTGTGAAAACTGGAATAGGTAGCGCTTTTGTTCAACATGCAGATATCAGCAAATGAGCAAAGGAAAATGAAGAAACACCAAAATACTTTTCAAACAGAAAAACAAGATAAAATTTCAGAAACAGGTTCTAATGAAATGGAGATATATTATTTATCTGACAGAATGCTAAAGATATTTACCAAGGTCAGGAGAATAATATATGAGCAAAATGAAAATTTCAACAAAGAGAAAATTTTTTAAAGTACCAAACAGAAATCTTGGCACTGAAAAAAAAAATAACTGAGTTTAAAAATTCGTTGAAATTATTCAACAGCATATTATATTGAATAAAAGATCAGCAAACTTAAAGACAGGTCATTGGAATTATTCAGTCAGAGAAGATAAATAAATAAATAAATAAATAGCAAGCCTGAGAGACTTATGGGACACTATCAGTTAACCAAATTAAGTGAAAAGAAAGAGAGAGAGAGAGAGACAGACAGAGAGAAGACTCAAAAGCTTATCCAAAAAAATAACAACTGAAAACTTCTCAAATTTGAGGAAGAAAATAAACATGCAGATACAGGAAGTTCAGATACTCCAAGTAAGAAGAATCCCCAAAACTCTTCACCAAGACAAGACATGTCATTATCAAATTCAAATTTTTTGAATTTTAAAAGCAGCAAGAGAAAGGGAACTTGTTCAGTACAAAGGAAGCATCGCAAGACTATAAGCATATTTTTCAGCAGAAATGTTGCAGACCAGAAGGGAGTTGGATAATATATCTTAAGTGCTGACTCCTCAAAAAATGTCAATTAAGAATACTGTACCTGACAAAACTGTCCTTCAAAAATAGAGAGATAAATTTTCTCAGACAAATAAAAACAGAGAGAGAGTACATCATCACAACAGCTACCTTATAAGAAGTGCTAACGGGAGTTCTTCAACTTAAAAAGAAAGAACACCAGCTTCAGAATGCTTAAAACTTGATGATAAGGTGACTACATAGACAAAGACAGAATACTGTATTATGGTAATGGTGGCCATGTGCGCACGCACGTGTGTGTGTGTGTCTGTGTGTGTGTGTGTGTGTGTGTGTGTGTGTATGTGTGCAGTCTTTGCTTGGCTTTGGTGTGCAATTAAAATTAAGCTGTTATCAGCTTAAAATATATTGCTCCAACTATAAGATATTTTATGTAAGCTGCATGGTAACCATATGGAAAATACCGATAGCAGTTACACAGAGGAAGAGAGGAAAGAATTGAAGAAAATTAATAGAAAAGTTAATAAAATACAAAGGAAGACAGAAACAGAAAAACAGGGACAAGAAACAACAAGCTAAACAAAAAGAATTAAGAAAATAACAACTGTAAATTGTTTTCCATCAATATAAACAGATTAAAATCTAATCAAAAGACATCAAGTGGCTGAATGAATTTTCTTTAAAAAAGAGTCATCTATATTCTGTTAACAAGAAACTTACTTCATTTGTTTATTTTTTTGAGTTGGAGTCTCACTCTGTCACCCAGGCTGGAGTGCAGTGGCACATTCACCGCCACCACAGCCTAACCTACTGGGCTTAGGCAATCCTTCTGCTTCAACCTTCCAAGCAGCTGGAACTACAGGCGTGCACCACCATGCCTGGCTTATTTATTGTAGAGACGAGGTCTCACCAAGTTGCCCAGTCTGGTCTCGAACCGCCAGCTCAGACAATCCTCTTGACTTGGCCTCCCAAAGTGCTGGGATTACAGTCTGAGCCACTGCACCTGACCAAGAAACTTACTTTATACTTAAGGACACACATAGGCTGAAAGTGAAGCAATGGAAAAATATATTTCACAAAAATGGAAACCAAAAGAGAGCAAGGGTAGCTATATGCATATCGGAGACTTTAACTAAAAAACTGTCACTAAACACAAAGAGGGTCTTTATAAGTAATGTACGCTAACCAATTGCACCACTGGAGCACCACAGAGACACTTTATATAATGATAAAATGATCCCTTTAACAGAAACATTGAACAATTATAAATATGTATTTACCAAACATCAAAGCACTTATATATGTGAAGCAAATATTGACAGAACTGAAGGGTGAATTGACACTAGCTACCCAGATTTATAGCAGACCCCACAGATTAAGGCTTAGTCTCACAAAACTCCCTGTTCTCCACTTTAGACATCAGTCACAAGTTCCAGGTTGTGACCTTTACTTCTGATCAATGAACTATAATTTAGGGATTCCCATGACTTCTTCCTCAGGTTATATTAATTTGACAAAACATCTTAGATACTCAGAAAATTGTTTTTACTTATTATTACCAGTTTATTATAAGGGATATAACTCAGAAATAGCCAGATGGAAGAGATGCATAGGACAAGTTATAGGTTTTCATGCTCTCTTCAAGGGAGCCACCCTCCCAGCACCTTCACGTGTGTACAACTCAGAAGCTGTCCAAACTTCAATCTTTTAGGAATGTAAAAAGGTTCTATTGCATAGGCATGATTGATTCAATCATTGGCCATTGGTGACTTAATCTCCAGCCTCTGTCCCCACACCAAAGATTGAAAGTTTAAACCCTCTAATCACTTAGTTAATTCTTCTGGCAACTAGCCCCCATTCTCCAGAAGTCACTTCATTAGCATAAACTCAGATATTGTTTAAAGGGGCTTATTATGAATAACAAAAGATGTTCCTCTCACCCTTAACACTCATAAAGTTCTAAAAGTTTTAGAAGTCCTGTGCCAGCAATCAAGGAATAAGACCAAATATGTATTTTCTATTATATCACAATGTCATAAGAATAAACTTAACTGAGGAGATGATTGAGTTGTATACTGAAAACTACAAAACATTGTTGAATTGAATTAAAGAAGACATAAACAAATGGAAAGGCATCTCTTGTTTATAGATTGGAAGACTTAATACTGTTAAAATGTCCATACTATGCAAACTGATGTACAGAGGCAATGCAATCCCTATAAAAATTCCAATAACATTTTTTACAAAAATAGAAAAACTAATTCTAAAATTTCTATGGAAACATAGAAGACTTCAAAGAGGCAATTTTTTTTTTTCAATTTGGAGAAAGAACAGAGCTTAAGGGATTACATTTTCTGCTTTCAAAATATACTACAAAGCAAAAGTCATTAAAGCAGTACAATACTGGCATAATAATGGAAATATGGAACAATGAAATAGAATAAAGCCCAGAAATAAATCCATTCAAAGACAGTTAGTCGATTTTGGATAAATGTGCCAATAATATGCAATGAAGAAAAGATAGTCTCTTCAAAGAACAGGGTGGGAAAACTAGATATCTACATGTAAAAAGACAAAATAAATCTTTATCTTACACTACACACAAAAATCAACTCAAAATGGATTAAAGATTTATAGAACTGAAAGTATAAAACTTCTAGGAAAAAACATAGGTTAAATCTTTATTACACTGGTCTTGGCAATGATTTCATGGATATGACATCAAAAGCATAAATAGCAAAAGCAAAAATACACAAGTAGAACTACATCAAACTAAAAATCTCTGCATAGCAAAAACTAAAAAAGAAAGAAATGAAAAAACCATCAACAGAGTGAAAAATAAATGGGAGAAAAAATATCTGCAAACCATTTATCAGACAAGGGGTTGATTTCTAATACATACAAAAATGTCTACACATCACTAGCAAAAAACAAACACAAAACTATAACCTCATTTTAAAATGGACTAAACACTTGAATAGGTATTTCTCCAAAGAAGACATACAAATGACAAAAGTACATAGAAAAATATTGAACATCACTAAACATCAGAGAAATGCAAATCAACACCATAAAAAATGAGACATTACATTTGTTAGGATGGCTATTATATTTAAAAAGCAATAGACAAGAAGTATTGTGGACAACATGAAGAAATTAGAACTCTTGCATAGTACTGTTGGAAATGCAAAATGGTGTTCTCTCTATGAAAACCAATATTGTTCTCCCTATGAAAACCAATATGGAAGTTTCTCAAAAAATTAAAAATAGAACTACCATACGATCCAGCAATTTCACTTCTGTTTATGTATTCAAAATAATTGAAATCAGGATTTTAAAGAGATTTTTGCATTCCAGTGTTCACTGCAGCACTACTCTCAACAACCCAAGATGTGGAAACAATTTAAATATTTATTGATGGATGAAGGGAGAAAGAAAATATGGCATGTACATACAATGGAATATTATTCAGCCTTTAAAAACAAGGAAATCCTGCAATATATGATAATATAGACAAAACTTGGAGATATTATGCTAAGCAAAGTAAACTAGTAACAGAAAAAAAATAATGCAAGAGTTCACTTACATGATATATCGAAAATAGTTAAACTCATAGAATCAGAGAGTTGAGTGATGTTTATCAGGGGCTGGTTGAGAGGGAAGGGAAATACTAAATTGCTAATTGATGGGTTAAGGTTTTAATTGCACAAGATGAATAAGTTCCAGATATCTGCTATACAACATTGTTCCTATAGTTAACAACACTACATTGTACACAAGGTTTTGTTTAAAAAGTGGACCTCATGTTAAGTGTTCTTACTGTAATAAAATTATTTTTAATTACAAATAAAACAATAAAATGCCATTTACAGTAAAAATGAAATACTTAAGAGATATAACTCTAATGGCATATGTATAATATCTACATGAGAAAAACTAAAATGCTCTGACTTTAAATATCCAAGGAAAACTAAATAAATGAAGATATAGTCCATGTTCATGGATAGGGAGACTCAATATTGTTAAGAGGTAAGTTCTATCTTATTTGATTTATAGATTCAATGTATTCCCAATAAAAAAAAAAAATCCAGTAAGTTATTTTGTGGGTATCCACAAACTGATTCTAAAAGCAATATGAAAAGGCAAAAGAACCAAAAATAGCCAACACAATATTAAAGGAGATAAACAAAATCAAAGGCCTGACACTATCAGACTTCTGGATTTACTATAAAGTGACAGTAATCAAGACTGTGGTTTTAGTGACAGAATAAAGAAATAGACCAATGGAATCCAATAGAGGCCCCAAAAAATAGATTGACGTAAATATAGTCAACTTATCTTTGACAAAGAAACAAAGGTAAAACAATGGAGTAAAGATAGTCATTTCAACAAATGGTGCTGGAAAACTGGGCATTTGCATGCAAAAGGAAAAAAAAGATTTGGGCATGGTAGCTTACTCCTGTAATCCCAGCACTCTGAGAGACCAAGGCAGGAGGTTTGCTTGAGGCCAGGAGTTTGAAACCAGCCTGGTCAACAAAGGGAGATTTCATTTCTACAAAAAATAAAAAAAAATTAGCCAGTATCATGGTACATGCCTGTAGTCCCAGCTACTTAGGAGGTTGAGGCAGGCGACTTGACCTCGAGCCCAGGAGTTTGACGTTGTGGTGAGCAGTGATCATGGTGGAATCTTTAGAGTTTTCTAGATAAAGAATCATATCATCTGCGAAGAGAGATAATTTAACTTCCACTGTTCCAACTTGGATACCTTTTATTTCTTTCTCTTGCCTGACCAGGACTTCCAGTACTATGTAAAATAGGAGTGGTAAGAGTCGACTCTTGCTCTGTTTCTTAGGGGGAATTCTTTTAATTTCCACTTGTTAAGTGGAATGTTGGTTTTAGGCTTGTCATAGATGGCATTTATTATTTTGAGGAATGTTCCTTCACTTCTTAGATAATTGAGGGTTTTCTTTTTCATAATGAAGGGATGTTATATTTTATTAAATTATTTTTCTGTGTCTATTGAAATAATCATGCAGTTCTCGTTTTTACTTCTGTTTATATAGTGGATTACAGTCATTGATTTGCATAAGTTGAACCAGTCTTGAATCCTGGGAATAAGGCCCACCTGGTCATGATAAATGATCTTTACGATGTGCTGTTGGATGTGGTTTGCTAGTATTTTGTTGAGGATTTTTGCATCTATGTTCATCAGGAGTATCATCCTATAGTTATCTATCTTTGTTGTGTCTTCGCCATTTTTTTTTTGGTTTGAGGATAATATTGGCTTCATAGAATGTGCTTGGGAGAAGTCCTTTCTTCTCAATTGATTAGAACACTTTTAGTAGGATTAGTACCAACTCTTTCTTGTATGTCTAGTAGAACAATAATTATAGTCAAAACTTGTATACTGTCCTGTTCTCAGAACTTTACAAATACTCATTTCATTGTGCAACAACATGATGAAATAAGTACAACTGACATTCTTAGTTTACAAATGTAGAAACTGAGGCACAAATAGATTGACTTGCTCCAGGTCACACAGGTAGCTAGGTATTTAACTTCTTGATGTTTTTTTCCATTCATTAAGGGTTGTTTAGAGTATCAAATAAGTTAATCCACTTAAAGTCTTTTGAAGAGCTTCGCGACATAAGAAACACTCCATAAATATTAGCCATTAATGTTATCATTATTAAAATTTGCATATCTTCTAAAAAGTTATTATATACATGTTTAAAAGCCTTTCATTTAGATGTATTCAAATTCTCTTCTTTTTTTTTTTTTTTTGAGCTGGAGTCTCACTCCGTCGCCCACACTGGAGTGCAGTGGCCGCTTCTGGCCACCGCAGCCTCGACCTGCTGGGCTCTGACGATCCTTCCGCCTCAGCCTTCCGAGTAGCTGGAACTACAGGCGCGCGCTACCATGCCCGGCTAATTTTTTGATTTATTGTAGAGATGAGGTCTCGCCAAGTTGCCCGGGCGGGTCTCGAACCCGCGGGCTCAGGCAATCCATTCACCTCAGCCTCCCAA
>CAUYQG010112632.1:0-13887 GCA_963574415.1 Tarsius wallacei | reverse complement strand
TCATTTTTTGAGTGAAAAAAATAAAACACAGCAAAATTATCTGCCAAGAGAATCCACATAAATGCAGGAGGTGAAAACTGCCAAGGTCAGACCTTTGCCAGAATTTCCTCTGCAAAGTTTAAAAATAGCTAGATTGTGTGTATGTGTGTGTGTGTGTGTGTGTGTGTGTGTGTGTGTGTGTATGTTGGTGTTTGTGTACGTTCATCCACTTTAGACAATTTTAGTGTCTCAGGATCTCCTACGCCTAATCCAACTGGAGTTCAGTCTAATAGAAAAGTCCACAGAGGATTATGTTGAAGGCACTATAATAGGTAAATGAGCTTTTGCTAGTGCACATTTTATAAATGCAACTCTTAGTAGGAACTCAGAAAATTAGGTTTACAAGCATCTTTAAGTATTTTCTGCTGACCTTCTGCATCCTTTCTTTTATGTGGTGATCTCCAAAGGGACCATATGAATGTTGGAAATACCAAGTGAAGAGTCAGAGAAGACAGTCAGAGAAAGCGACTTTGAAGCCTGGTGTTTTGAAACTGTTGTTTTGAGAGGCGATGGTGAGATTAAATTGAATTGATTTACACAAAAATTGGATACAGAGTACCAAGTAAAATGTCAAATGCAAGGGAAGAATTACAAAATCTGTAAGAGCAATAATTATACAAAAGAATAATAATATTTTTCACAGCAAGGAGCTAAGTGGTTCTGACTTTAGCTTATTTTCCACTGTGGCAGAACAGAAATTAAGGGACAATGAAGGAAGTATGTCATCTCATCTTATACCTGATAGCCAGAAAAACCTGGTACTACCAGAACTTTGCTGAGCAAAGAAGCCAGCAGAAACAATTACAATAACAACCTGCATGAGTTTAGAGTTTTATACTTTTCAGAGCCTATCATCTTTCAAATTTTTATTAATATTCCCAATTACCTTGAAACATGATTCTCCCATTTCAACAGATGAGAATATTAACATAGAGAAGAATCACATAAATAAATGCAATATAATTTTTTTCTACTTTACTAATACAACTGCATAACTGTGTAACTTGGCCTATGTTCTCTCACTATTCAGGAATTTGAACTTTATACCTCAGGCAATAGAGAGCACAGAAGATTTCTGAATAGAGAAAGATCAGGATCAGAACTTTGGGGATAAGATTCAAAATGATTTGGAGGAGGTGGGTGTGGTCTCTGGGTGAGGCAAAAGACTGCAACAGCAGGGAACTGCTTGAAAAATAAAGGAGGAACCTGGGCATGGTGGCTCATGCTTGCAATCCCAGAACTTTGGGAGGCTGATGTAGGAGTATCATTTGAAGCCAGGAATTCAAGACCAACCTGGTCAACATAATGAGACTCTGTCTCTAAACAAAACAAAACAAAACAAAACAAACAAACAAAAACAAAACAAAATAGTCCCAGCTATTCAGGAAGCTGAGAGGATAGCTTGAGCCCAAGAGTTCTAGGCTGTATCGAGCTATGATGGCACCACTGAAAGACCCCACCTGGGCATCAGAGTGAAACATTGTCACTCCAAAATAAATAAGTAAATAAATACATGATTTAAAAAAAAATTCAGTAAGTGCAGACATAAGTTTGTTATATGGGTTTACTCTAGGATGGTGGAGTTTAGATTTCTATTGAACCTGTCATGTAAATAGTGAACATAGTACCAATTAGGTAGCTTTCCAACCCTTGCCTTTCTTCCTCCCTTTCCCTATTGGGAGTTCCCAGTGTCTGTTGTTCTCATCTTTATGTCTGTGTGTACTCAGTGTTTAGCTCCCAATTATAAGTGAGGACGTATGGTATTTGGTTTTCTGTTTCTGTGTGAATTCACTTAGAATAATGGCTTTCAACCGCATCTATGTTGCTGTAAAGGATATGATTTTGTTCTTCTTAATGGCTGTGTAGTATTCAATGACAGATGTGTACCACATTTTCTTTATCCAATCAACCACTGATAGATACTTCTATGACTTTGCTATTGTGAATAGTGCTGTGATAAACATATGAATGTGAGTTGGAAGAAACACCATTGACTTTGCAGGGACTCACATTTTTAAACTTATTTTTTACAAGTTCAGAAGTTAACTCTTATATTAGTTATTATCCTAATGGAATTTGAACTCTAATTCTGTAGAACCAAATAATCTTGGAGATGGAATAAATCCTCCAATACATTCTAGTTTTACTAATTTGAAAGCTGTGATCACTTGGATAGGATCTATTAGTTGGAAATTCTGTACAGTCTTTAGAAAATAATTATTCTTTAGGCAGATTAATAAAGGCAGACCAAACATTGTCCTCAAAATCTCAAGGAAATTAATTGTTTTCATGTATTCTGAAGTCACTTGTACAACAATCACTGACATATGATTAATGTTAAAAACATAAAGGTCTCATTAATATTATAAATAGAGTGTTTCACAGCCTCCTGTTGGAAACAGTTTAATTATCTAATACATTATATGAGCACTTAAAATAATGGTAACATTTCTATATTCTGGATATTTCACTTCTGCCTAATTATTCTAAATTAATGTGAGTTTTCTGACACTGCAAATGTGTATATATCAAATCCATAAAATATTTTTATTTTTTCTAACTCAAGAAGCCATTCATGTGTTTAAACAAGATTAAACAAATTTAACACGTTCAGACTCACTCTAGAAAGTTTTAACTGGTACTAAGTTTTACAGACTTTTTTTTTTTTTAGAATTTGACTATATATCTTTACATTTAAAAAAATTTAAATTGACATATAATAATAGTACATATTTATGGTTTACAGTGTGATTTTTCCACCCTTGTATATAATGTAATCAGATCAGGGTAATTAGCATGTCTATCACCTCAAATATTTATCATTTCTCTGTCTTGGAAACATTCAAAATTCACTCTTCTAGTGATTTGAAAATATACAATAAAATTGTTCATGATAATTGCCCTACAGTACTATAGAACACTAGAACTTATTCCTCATATCTAAACTGTAATTTTGTATCCATTGATCAACCTCTGGTTGTTTATTCCCTCACTCTCACCTCCCAGCTTCTATTGTCCACTATTCTACTTCTGCGAGATTAACTTTTTTAGCTTCCACACATGTGTGAGAAAATGTGCTATTTGTCTTTCAGTGCCTGGCTTATTAATCACTTAACATAATGTCCTCCAAGGTTAGTCATGTTGTTGCAAATGACAGGATTTCATTTTTTTGTTTATGGCTGAATAAGATTTCATTATGTATATATACCACATTTTTATCCATTCATCTGTTGATGGACACTTAGGGTGAATCCATATTTTGGCTTTTATGAAAAGTGCTACAATAAACATGAGGCTACAGCTCTAATCTCAACATACTGGTTTCTATTTTTAGTTGTTTAGGAACTTCCATACTGTTTTCCATAATGGTTGTACTAATTTACATTCCCACCAACAGTGTATAAGACTCCCTCTTTCTTGACATCCTTATCAGCATTTGTTATTTTTTGTCTCTTCAATAATAGCCATTCTAACAGGTGTGAGATGATATCTTACTATGGTTTTGATTTGCATTCCCCTAATGATTACTGATGTTGAATATTTTTTCATACACCCTTTGGCCATTTGTATATCTTATTTTGAGAGATATCTATTCAGCTCATATACCTATTTTTAATTGGATTATTATTTTTTTCTGTTGAGTTGTTTGAGTTCCTTGTATATTCTGGATACTAATCCCTTATTAAATGAATAGTTTGCAAATATTTTCCCTTATTTTGCTAGTTGTCTCTTCGCTCCGTTAATTGTCTCCTTTGTTGTTCTAAAGATTTTTGATTTGATATAATCCTACTTATTTGTTTTTGTTTTTATTGTCTGTGCTTTTGGGGTCTTTTTCATAAAATCTTTTCCCAGATTAACATCCTAAAGCATTTCCGCTATGTTTTCTTATAACACTTTTATAAATTTAGGACTTACATTTGAGTCTTTAATCTATTTTGAGTTTATATTCACAGATGGTGAGAGATAGGGTTCTAGGTCCAGTTTTCTCCACATCATTGACTGAAGAGACTTAGTCATATTTTGTATTAAGGGATAATATGGACAGAAAATAAAGCCAAGCTTCCAGTTTTTAAGATTGTTTAATTTGTTTCATTATCTCTACTTCTACTCCCCTGATAAAATGTAGTTCTTGTTGAACACTAAGGCCTTGTCAATTTGACCTAATGTGGGGGGACCTGTGGAGATATGGACTGTTTTAAAGGTCATCAACAAATCACACTGTGAGCCCACTCATTTATGAATGGCTTCCTTCTGGATTCCCATTTGCATGCATGTGAAATTAGGTTAAAATGAATATCAAAAGCTGCCAGACTGATGCTATATGGAAAAAGTAGACTACCTTTTTGTTTGGCAATACTGCCCGGGTGTAATCACTAATTTTATACATATATTGTAGAAAAGAGCTTAAAAGGCAGCTCTTGGCAGGATGCAGTGGCTCATAACTATAATCCCAGCACTTTGGGATGCCGAGGTAAGAGGATTGCCTGAGCCCATTGGTTTGAGACTTGCCTGGGCAACTTGGTGAGACCTAATCTCTACAATAAATAAATAAATTATTAGTCAGGTATGGTAGTGCATGCCTGTAGTTCAAGCTACTTGGAAGGCTGAGGCAGAAGGATCTCCTGAACCCAGCAGGTCAAGGCTGCAGTGGCTGTGAGCCTGCCACAGCATTCCAGCCTGGGTGACAGAGTGAGAGACTCCAGCGCAAAAAATAAATAAATAAATAAATAAGGCAGCTCTTTCTTCTGGTGATATCCAAGATGGTAGCCCAGTTCACTATGTCCATCATTTGCATATTCTTAATTTGACCATCTGTGATCTCTGCTACAGTTGTATTGAATAACATGATGCAGTTAGTTTCTATCATATCAATTTGGTTGCAGGAGGGTTAAGCAATTCTATATATTTTTTAAAAACTGACCTGATTCTTCATGTGTGTAACCAGCTTTTTGACTATTATTCTTATGTCATAGAAACACCCTAACATCTGCTTGCTAGGACATTGGAGAATACTTTATTTTCATATATATACATATATTCATATATATATATATTAGCTTTATTCTTGGTTGCCTTTTTTGGACTGACCCTAAGAACATGTTTCATGTATAATAATTTGGGCATTCACATTAGGTGCCTGTCATTGCTTGGAGTGTTTTTGTTTTGTTTTGTTTTTGTTTTGTTTTATTTTTTTGCGTTGGAGTCTCACTCTGTCACCCAGTCTGGAGTGCACTGGCACGCTCCCGGCCACCGCAGCCTCGACCTGCTGGGCTCAGGAGATCCTTCCACCTCAGCCTTCCAAGTAGCTGGAACTATAGGCACTACCATGCCCGGCTAATTTTTTGATTTATTGTAGAGAAGAGGTCTCGCCAAGTTGCCCAGGCGGGTCTCGAACCCTCGGGCTCAGGCAATCCACTCACCTTGGCCTCCCACAGCAGGGGATTACAGGCTGAGCCACCGAGCCCAGCCTCCTTGGAGTGTTTAAAAGGGAAATATCTATTTCCTCCAGCTTAGCTTTTTGCCTTATTTTAATTATATCAAGAAATTTTTATGAAACCATGTCATGTTGTCAGGAATGGCCTCCATATTGAACTTTGCCTTGTCAAAATAATTTTATCATTCATAAATATTTCAGTGAAAACCAAAGACTGCTTATAAATGATTGATTCCATAGAGTTCACTGACCTTTCCTGTGAAGTCTTTTATTAAAATTAGAGTATCCAATCCTAAATCTGACCATTAATTGTTAATAATGTGCAGATTGAAACTTAGGTGTCTCTAAAACATGAAAAATTAAATTGGTAGTTATAATGATACATTGAAATTAAGAAAGACTATCACATTTCAAAGAAGTTCATTCTTAAGCTTAGCAATACACTAAAGTGTATTTTGGTTTCTAAATTAACTCAGGCAAGCTCTGTACTTGGAAGTATATGATATGATCTGGGAGGTCCAGAGGCAGCAGGTAAAGAAACTTTGAGAGGCTAGAAATGAACATGGATGGGTTATTTATGTCATCTGTTTAATCTTACCATTTCTTTTCTTTGAAGAAATATATTGTTGTTTTAGGTGGGCAGATAAAAATAATTATCACTTAAGTAATCTATCATCAAGCTGTCTGAAAGTTGAAACTCTGAGAGATCTAGTCCTGGGTATGGGGCTAACTTGATTTTAAGGAGTGGCCTGACCACGCCTATTCAATACTATACTGGAAGTCCTAGCAAGAGCAATCCAACAAGAGAAAAAAATAAAAGGAAGTAAAGCTAACTTTGCTCACCAATATCATGATGGTATATTTTGAAAACCCTAAAGATTCCTCTAAGAGACTTCTAGAACTGATAAATGACTTCAGTAAATTCTCAGAATGCAAAATCAACGTATAAAAATCAGTAGCATTTTTATACACTAATAATGTTCAAGCTGAGAACCAAATCAAGAGCTCAGTACCATTTATAATAGCCACACACATGCACATAAAATAAAATACCCAGGAATACCCCTATCCAAGGTGAAAGATCTCTACAAGTAAAACTATAAAACACTGATGAAAGAAACTGTAGATGATGCAAACAAATGTAAGAACAGCCCATGCTCATGGATTGAAGAATCAATTTTTAAAAAATGGTTATACTACCCAAAACAATTTACAGATTCAATGCAATCCCTATCAAAATACCAACATCATTTTTTTACAGAACTAAAAAATACAATGCTAAAGTTTATATGAATCCAAAAAAGAACCCGAATAGGCAAAGCAATACTAAATAAAAAGAACAAATGCAGAGGCATCACATTACCTGACTTTAAATTATACTACAAGGCTATAGTAACAAAAATAGCATGGTACCAGTACAAGAATAGACAGATATATCAATGGAACATAATAGAGAACCCAGAAATAAAGCCACATACTACAACTAACTGATCTTCAACAAAGCTGATAAAGATAAAAAATGAGGAAACGACACCCTATTCAACAAATAGTGCTGGGAAAATTGGCTAGGTAAATGTGGAAGAGTGAAACTGGATCCCTACTTCTCGCTATATAAAAAAATTAATTCAAGATAGATTAAAGACTTACATTTAAGACCTGAATCTATAAAATTCCTAGAGGAAAATCTAAAAAACCTTTTCTGAACATTGGCCCAGGCAATGAATTTATGATGAAGACCCCAAAAGCAAATGTTACAAAACCAAAAATAGACAAGTGGGACTTAATTAAACCAAAAACTTCTATACAGCAAAATAAATAATCAACAGAGTGAACAAAAAACCTTCAGAAAAATATTTGCAAATTATGCCTCAAACTAAAGGCTAATATCCAGAATCTTCAAGGAATTCAAACAACTCAACATGAAAATAAATAACCTTGGCTGGGCACGGTGGCTCACATCTATAATTCCAGCACTTTGGGAGGTCAAGGTGAGAGGATTGCCTGAGACCATGGGTTCGAGACCAACCTGGGCAACTTGGCGAGACCTCATCTCTACAATAAATAAAAAAACTTAGCCGGGCATGGTGGCACATGCCTGTAGTTCTAGTTACTTGGAAGGCTGAAGGGGAAGGATCGCCTGAGCCCAGCAGGTCGAGGTAGGAGTGGCCAGGAGCGTGCCACTGCACTCTAGTCTAGGCACAGAGTGAGACTCTGACTCAAAAAAAAAAAAAAAAAAGAAAGAAAGAAAGAAAATAAACAACCTTATCAAATTGAGTGAAGGACATGAATAGACACTTCCCCAAAAAAACACCTAAGTGTCCAAAAAACATGATAAAATGCTCATCACTAATCATCAAAGAAATGCAAATTAAAACCACAATGAGACATCACCTTACACCAGTCAGAATGACTATTACTAAAAAGTAAAAAAAAAACAAAAAACACATGTTGGTGTGGATGTGGAAAAAGGAATGCTCATACACTATTGGTGGGATTGTAAATTTGTTCAACCTCTATGGAAAACAGTATGGTTATTTCTCAACTGAAGACAGAACTACCGTTTGACTAGCAGTTCCACTACTAGATATCTACCCAAAATAAAATAAATCATCTGGGTGCAGTGGCTCACACCTGTAATCTTACCACTTTGGGAAGCAGAAGCGAGAGGACTGTCTGAGCCCAGGGGTTCAAGACCAGCCTTGACAACTTGGCGAGACCTCATCTATACAATAAATCAAAAAAATAGCTGGGCGTGGCGGTGCACACCTGCAGTTCCAGCTACTTGGAAGGCTGAGGCAGAAGGATCACTTGAGCCCAGCAGGTCAAGGCTGTGGAGGCTGTGAGAGTGCCACTGCACTCCAGCCTGGGCGACAGAATGAGACTCCAACTCAAAAAAAAAAAAAAGAAAAGAAATCATTATATAAAAAATATACCTATACTCATATGTTCATTGCAGCACTATTCACAAGAGCAAAATCATGGAGCCAATCTAAGTACCCACCAATGACTGACTAGATAAAGAAAATGTGTTACATATACACCATGGAATACTACATATCATAAAAAAGAATGAAATCATGTCCTTGGCAGAAACACGGATGGAGCTGGAGAACATTACCCTAAGTGAACTAACTCAGAAACAGAACACCAAACACTACATGTTCTCACGTATATGTGGGAACTAAATGAACACAAAGATGAAAATAATAGACAGTGGGGACACTAGAAGGAGGGAGGTGGGGGTGAGAATTAGGGTTCAGAAATCACCTATCAGGTACAGTGTTCATTATCTGGGGTATGGGCCATTTGAAGCCCAGCCCCCACCAGTACACAATACGTGGACATGTAACAAACATACATTTGTACCCCCAAATCTAGAATTAAAAAAAAAAAAAAAAATAAAAAAGAAGTAGACTGTTTCCTCTCTTTTACCATTATTAGAAAAGTAGACCTAAAAAAAATTACTCTAATTATACTTTCCAAGTTCTCTACAAGAGCACAAATTGCTTTTATGAAAAATAAAATTAAAAAGAAAAGAAAACAAAAGAAACACAATATAAACAGGAAAAAAACTCCACTAGCCATAGATACCATTTTAAAAGCATATTTCTTTTTAGTATTTTCTATACTTAATTTTTACAGTTTATTCAAGGCAACAAGTATTTGTGGAACACTGCTGTGTGCTAGATACAGAGTAGAATAGATTAAGACAGAGTAATAGAGTAAGACAGAGACTCTGTTCTGCAGAAAACTACAGTACAGTTAGGAAGGCAAGCCATCCATTATCTTGTAAAATAAGAAAAAGATGCAGTAAGTTCTGAATGAGTGGTAGAGACAAAACCATCATGAAGAGTTTGAACAAGATGAAGAAGCTTGGTTGTGGTGAGTAGGAGAGCCTTGAGGGAAGCAGTAGGCTTGAGTTGGTTTTGATTATTTGGTCTGGGTTTTTACCCAGGGGCCCCCCAGGTTAATACAGCAATCTACAGATTGTGTGTACAGAACATCACAGGACCCTCAATCCTCTGTGTACATCATAGGGACTTAAAAGAAACTGTGTTTAGAGCAGATGCTCTTAGTGCCCTGTTCATCCCTATGTCCTAACCATTTCCATGCAAGCTGGCTGACTTTCAACATCAAATACTGGCATTCTTTGGGGATATACTCTGGCCACTCAAGCCTGCCCTGCCTATCTATGGCGTTAGTCAGAAATACAGGGGAGTTGATACCTCAGTAGAAACAGTCTTCAATGATTAACTGATGAGAGTTAGTGGCTAAACCCCTCAGTTTCCTCTACTTTTAAATATGTATATATTTTTGAGTTGGAGTCTCACTCTGTCACCCAGACTGGAGTGCAGTGGCCGCTCCAGCCTCGACCTGCTGGGCTCCGGCGATCCTTCTGCCTCAGCCTTCTGAGTAGCTGGAACTACAGACGTGAGCTACCACGCCCGGCTAATTTTTGATTTATTGTAGAGATGAGGTTTCACCAAGTTGCCCAGGTGGATCTCGACCCGTGGGCTCAGGCAATTCACTCACCTCAGCCTCCCAAAGCACTGTGATTACAGGCTGAGCCACCGAGCCTGGCTCCCTCTACTTTTATAAAACGTATTCCTTAGGCATAATCTATACTATCTTCCAGCATTCTTCAGAGGGGCTGAGGACTAGTTTACATCTGTGGCCACAGACTTTTAAAGCATATTGCAGACAATTCTAAAGAAAATGTGTTACATATACATAGTAGTAGAAGATCATTCAGCATCTTTCCTGTCTGCTAACTAAGATTTCAGGGATTGGAGGCACGTTAGAAGTCATCTAATCCAGAAGTTTCGAATCTTTTATGGCAGACAATTTTTCCATGGATGTGGGGTTTGGCGGATGTGCAGTCAAACCTTACTGCTAATTTTAATGTGAATTTGTAGCAAATCTCCAGCACTAGCATCATCGCATCAGTTCCACCTTAGATCATCAGGCATTAGATTCTCATAAGGATCATGCAACCCAGATTCCTTACATGTACAGTTCACAATAGGGCTTATGCTTCTATGAGAATCGAATGCCACCTCAGCTCTGACAGAAAATGGAGCTCAGACAGTAATGCTAGTGATGGGGAGTGGCTGTAAATACAGATGAAGCTTCGCTCACTTGCCTACCACTCACTTCCTGCTGTGTGGACTGGTTTGTAACAAGCCATAGACGAGACTGTGGCCCAGGGATTGGGGATACCTAATCTAATCTATTAACCTTCTAGCAGGTTCTGCCTGACTGCCTACATCCTTGTGGTCAACCCTGGAGGCAATTCTATGTTTGGTTTCCTACAGCTCTTGGCCTGTGCATATACTCTGGCTATGGAAGACAGAGTACACATGGTCTAGGTCTCAGGATCCCAAGAACAACTAGCAAGCAATAAGGAATGAGTGCTGATGAATTAATACCATGATGGAAAATTCTGAGAGGTGATCATCTCAGAGAAGGGCCAGTAGGATTTATCTTCAGTGTTTCACAGGGTTAACGGATTGAGCAACATCCCTTTTCTTTTTTCTATTTCACTTCCCCACTTTTCACTGTGCTTCTTGCAGTCACTGCTCTTATAAGCCACTTATACTCGAACCCTTAATCAGGGCATATTCTGGAGGAACTCAAATCAGAACGCTTCTTACAGAAGAGAAGAGATTGAGCAGAAGAAGTCACCTGCCAGTAGGTCTACGCAATTCATACCATGCTTTTGTAACTTAAATATATTTTAAAATACTTGAATTTAAGTAAACATTTAAAAATAATAATCCATCATGTTAAAGAACCATGATTTACTTAATCAGTCCCTAAGGTTGGACATTTGGGTTGGTTCATCTGTCAAAGGAATCATGGAAACCCATAGAGGGAGAAACTGCTTTATCGGGGAAGCTCCTGATTCCACCTGAACAGAAGATTTTCTTCAGCTGCATTTATAACTGTCGAGGTCCACCCTCCTCTGCACGTATTTATGAATACCAGATGGGTTCTTTTTGAATGATAGCACAGTAAAATAATGGCAACCCATTAAGGTCATTAAGGGAAGACTGTGTGGAATTTATGATCAGTGGGCTGCCATTTATACAACCAACTAGGATCTATAAACTACAAGATAATCTGACATTAATTTGATTTCTGATCTGAGTGAATGCATAGGAACCTCTACATCTGTAGACACACAATGTTTTCCAAGCTTTTTCCCAATACTGTCCATTTTTGTACCATCGATTATCATTTTCACTGCATTATTTCGGGATAAAATTAATTACTAATCACAAGCTTTCCTGAGTGCGGCCAGTTAATGCATAACACTGTTTACGGCATGCCAGATGGTTCCACAGTTACTTAAGAAGGAACAAATATCAATAAAACAGTGTCTTCCATACAGAACTGGGCCGCCAAAGAGTTCTGTACTAGATATCTGAAGTGAGGAGATTTAGAGGAGGAAAAAAAAAAATCTTCCCAACTAGCTGCAGATAATTTCTTTGGAAAACAGTTAGGCCTGTAAATGTCTTACTCTTTAGCCCAAAGCACATGACGAGAAGGATAATTTCCTTAGATATCTTTAAAATGAGTCCTACTTTTGTGTTGTTGTAAAGAGCATAGAGAATAAGGAGTAAATAGATGGTACCAGAAAATGTGTAAAGTGAGGATGGGTCAGGGCATTGGCAAATGGACCACAGGAGCTATTTCTCCCCCTATTTGTAGCAACACTTGACTTGGAGCACTGGGAGGGTATTCACTCTTCTGAGTCCTTCTTTTCTTTTTTTTTTTTTTAATACATATTTTTTATTTTAAAATTGTGGGGTACAGTTAAGGGTTAGATATACAAATATGCATTGTGCAGGTACCCTTGTTGATTAGGTGTGCCCTCCCATCTCCAGAAAGATATTGACTACCGTTAATCCCACCGTCCTTCCCCTCCCTACCCCCCCCCACAAAGTTTCTCACCTCTGTCAATCCTTTTCTTATAGTATTACGATAGTTGTGCAAGGTCCACTTATGAGTGAGAACATGTGATACTCAGATCTTTGTTTCTGTGAGAGATCACTCAGTATTATAAACTCTAATTCCATCCCGGTTGCTGTGAAATTCATGATTTTGTTCTTTTTCATGGCTGTGTAATATTCCATTGTGCATATGTACCACATTTTTTTAATGCAGTCCTCTTTTGATGGACAGTATGGTTGGTTCCATGATCTTGCTATTGTGAACAAAGCTGCGATAAACATACATGTGCAGGTATTTCTTTTGTTGAGTGATTTGAGTTCTTCAGGGTATATTCCCAGTAGGAATAGGATTGTGGGGTCATATGGAAGGTCAATTTTTAGAGCTTTTAGGAATCGCCACACTGTTTCAAGGAACTCAAACAAGCTGAAAAGAAAAAAACAACCCCATTACAAAGTAGGCAAAAGACATGAACAGACACTTCTCAAAAGAAGGCATATGAGAGGCCAACAGATATATGAAGAAATGTTCAACCTCACTAGTCATCAAGGAGATGCAAATTAAGACTACACTGAGATACCACCTAACTCCAGTCAGAATGGCCATTATCAATAACTCAAAAAATAACAGATGCTGGAGAGGATGTGGTGAAAAGGGAACACTTCTACACCGTTAGTGTTAGTAAACTAGTGCAGCCTTCTTTTCTTTTGAGTTTGAGTCTCACTCTGTCACCCAGGCTGGAGTGCAGTGGCACACTCATGGCCACCACAGCCTCGACCTGCTGGGGTCAGGTGATCCTTCTGACTCAGCCTTCCAAGTAGCTGGGACTACAGGCATGCACCACCATGCACGGCTTAGTTTTTTTGATTTATTGTAGAGACAAGGTCTCACCAAGTTGCCCAGTCTAGTCTTGTACTCCTGAGCTCAGGTAATCCTCTTGCCTTGGCCTCCCAAAGTGCTGGAATGACAGGCTTGAACCACCGCACCCGGCCCTGAATCTTCCTTCCTTGGAACCAATAACTAGTGAAGGTGGTTTTCCATGTATGGAAAGGGCTGTCTGCACCTTTCATCAGATGTAGCAAAGGAAGGACACTTGAGTGTCAGTGCTGTCAGAGTGACAAATACGTCTAGACTTTTGCCAGTTGTGCTACCAGGGGCTGACACGTTTGTCCAGAGGCTGTCACCTGAATAGCATGCTTCTGTTGCTCAGGGTAGACTCACCAGTGCAGAATCATTTTGAGAAGCCGGTTATTATTGATTTTTTATCTTTCACGAAAAAGGAGGTGGAATGAAATCACTCTTCCTGCAGGTTGCTGCATATGACAGTGTCTGTGAATTAGTCCTGAGCTCCATTAAAATCAGCAAATACCATTTTGGATTAAAGCCCCCAAAGCTCAAGCAAAAATTCAAGTATGTAAGCATGTTGCCTGGGAGGGAGAACACATTAAACTCTTATAAAC
>CAUYQG010112631.1:0-10088 GCA_963574415.1 Tarsius wallacei | reverse complement strand
TGTGGTTTTGATTTGCATTTCTCTGATGATGAGTGAGGCTGAGCACTTTTTCATGTGTCTGTTGGCTGCCCGTATATCTTCTTTTGAGAAGTGTCTATTCATGTCTTTTGCCCACTTTTGAATGGGACTGTTTGTTTTTTTCCTTTTGGAGCGTTTGAGTTCCTTGTAGATCCTAGATGTTAGGCCTTTGTCAGATATGCAGTTGGCAAATACAATGTGATTTTTAAAGGGTGGGATATGCATCCTCTTTCCTTGATTCTGGGTAAGCCTATGGTCATGGCAGAAATGGTGTTATGCAACATCTAAGCATAAATTATAAAAGGCAATACAGTCAGGGGCAATGGCTCATGACTGTAATCCCTGTACTTTGGGAGTTGGAGGCAAGAGGATTGCCTGAGCCCAGGGTTTCAAAACAGCCTGGACTACTTGGCAAGATCTCGTCTTTACAATAAATTTTTTTTTTTATTGACGCAACCCCTTTGGGTCCCCTCCCACTGTGGGAGCTTTTCTGTCTTCTCAGTAAATCCTACTGTCTCAAAAAAAAAAAAAATTAGCAGAGCATGGTGGTTCATGCCTATAGTTCCAACTGCATGGATGGCTGAGGTGGAAGAATCACCTGAGCTCAGCAGGTCGAGGCTGTGGTGGCCATGAGTGTGCTACTGCATTCCAGTCTGGGTGACAGAGTGAGATTCTGACTCAAAAAAAAAATACATCTTCTGCCCAGTTCTCATGAGATACTTGGGACCCAGCTGCCATACTCTGAAAAAGACTCTATGGAACGACTAAGTGTGAGTGTTCCAGCCAGAGTCAGAGACCCAGCTCAGAGCCAATATCAGACATTGTGCATGTGAGCAGCAGAGTCATCATATGATTACAGCCTCTGAGCCACCCCAGCTGATCTTGAGTGGAACAAAAATGGGGTATTCCAGTTGCAACCTCCTCAAATTGCAGATCTGTGGGCAAAATAATTGCTGTGGTTGGTTTAAGCCACTAAGTTTTGGGGTATTATTTTTACTTAACAATAAATAACCAGGATACTATACATAGCATGATATTGGAAAGCTTACAACCAATTCAGGGAGAAAAGCATGTTCACAGATGACTATATCATGCTAAGGTATAACACAAGTACCTGAAGAGATCCATAAAGAAAAATCAATGTGTATGCATATGCGTGTATATCTGGCTTAGGCATAGAACACTTCTAAACACATTAAATTAATAGTAGTTACCTCTGTGGAGTACCTGGGATGTCAGGGAAGGAAGATTCATTTCTGTTCGTCTGTCTCTTTGTATGTTTTAATCCTTACCTTGTACATGTACTTCTGTAACTTCAAAAACAGCTTATATTTTCAAAATATGGTAAAATAAGAGGGATAGAACTAAACAAGTGCTGTAGATACCCCATGGGCACTACACTAAAAGTACTCCTCGAGGACAGTATGCAATTAAGCTAAAGGAAATCACTACATCTCTCTGTGCCTCAGTTTTCACATCTATATAAAAATAGTACCAGCCGGACTCGGTGGCTCAGCCTGTAATCCCGCAACTTGGGAGGCTGAGGTGAGTGGATTGCCTGAGCCTGCGGGTTCGAGACCCACCTGGGCAACTTGGCGAGACCTCATCTCTACAATAATCAAAAATTAGCCGGGCGTGGTAGCGCGCGCCTATAGTTCCAGACACTTGGAAGGCTGAGGTGGAAGGATCGCTGGAGCCCAGCAGGTTGAGGCTGCGGTGGCCGGGAGTAGCCGCTGCACTCCAGCCTGGGTGACAGAGTGAGACTCCAACTCAAAAAAAAAAAAAAAGTACCAATTTCATAGGGTTTTTTGAAAATAAAAGTGTCATAGAACTACCTGACATAATAGTAACCACTCAATAAATATTAGTAAAACTATCCAAGAAACTTTGACCCACTGAACACTGGCATGGTATTTGGACACAGGGTCCCAAGTAGAAAAATCAGACTGTTATTTTAGAGAGAAAAACATTTTTTTCTTCTCTTTATATTAAAGAATAAAAAGGAATCAGCATTTTTGGTGCAATTGCAAGGGAGAGTATAATGCAACTTTGATAACAAAGTGGTAATTTCTGCAAATGTCATATTGACTTACATTTTCCAAAACTCAAAAAGACCACTAAATTAAAACCTTCTATCCCACTTCCCCATTCTGTTTCCCCTTCTTCATGGTGTTCACTGGGTGTGACAAGTTTTCTGTGTATTACAGATGACTACCAGCCATAGGTGGATGAAAGATTATGTTTACAATGGCTTTACATGTAAATTTAGCTTCTCTCTGTATTTTAAGAAAGTGGACATCATCTCAGTCATTTGTCTTCCTATATAGTTTTCCCATTCAAGTTTTACAGAGTGGGGTAGATCACTCAAAAGATTGAGTGGAGTAATTCACCTTCTTCTCCCTCAGAGAATCCCATAGTCTAAAAAGATTGCAAAAACATAACCTAGTTTCAGAGGTATGAAGGGTTGGTAGTCTAAGGGAAATGGAGAAGGTGGGATTCCCCATTAGATTATGTGATATGAGAGCATAACCATAGTATTTTCGTAACTGACAATGAGTTATCTTAAGTTTTGTAGATTTCAGGGTAATGGCATCATCATCCTGCTTGCAAAGTCAAATGAGTAATGAGCAGTTCCTCCATGATTCGGCGACTTCTGTTGTTGTTTCCTGTTTGGTTTAACTTACCCAAGTATCTTAGAAACAGTTGAAATCTTGTTTCAGCTGCTTAAAGGTATCTGGGCTTGATTTTTTTTCTTATGAACCAGGTGTTTGACCTCATGCAAATTTCTAGCATTTCAGGAAAAAATTTATGAAATTTTTTAACTTATAGATTATACCAGCTACCCAAAATATAAATTAACTCTCTATCCCCACAATGATTTTTTTTTAAGGAAAAGCCATCCAAAGAATAGAGAAATTATACTAAGTGTAGTCAAGAGACATCTTGTTGAATTTTATTAGTATAGCCGCTTTAACCCTCTCTTGGTACAAACTTGGGTCAGATTAAATAAACTAAGAGATTGACAGAATAACAAAATCTTTCTGATTTCATCACTGTGTAGTGAATATGAACAAATGTGTATGTGAATTGCAATGACTGTGAAGAGTGGGCTGTACAAAGTGCATACTTGAAATTCTCAAAGATATATTAAATCGAATTGTATAACAGCATGAAGTGTCACTAATTAGTTCTCTATGAAGTTTTTGAAGGAGAAAAAATCACCTACAAGTATTCTGTGACAATATTTACCTAGGACTGTTAAATGCTGGTTCAAATCATCAGCAAATTGTACACTGTATTTATGTGATACAACATAGTCAACTCATGTTGATAAAACATAGTCAGCCCCAGGTCTTCCAGACCATACCCCCCCCCCGCCCCATTTACAGATAACAATGAGCCAAAGGTTCTCTTTGATATCCTCTAAGTACCATTTTATCATAAATCATTAGCACGAGGCTGCTTAAACATACAGGTCACTGGGGTTCACATTACTGCAAAACAACAATAAGAAATACAGTCCCACTAGCCCATAGCCTATGGCTAAACACATCTTAGCCTCCAGGGTCACATCTCTTTCTCCACCCTGCCTCTTCAATACTCTGACTAGAAACAATAGGACAGGTGCTCTAACTTTGTCTCCTCGAGGTAAGAATTTTCTACACTTCTTACCTACCTGCCAAAGCACACACACCAGGGTACAGCCTCTTTCCTAGAGTAGAGAGTGAACATTTTAAACTGTTTCTTATGCATTCTCTCTTACTCATCTGCATGTGCCACGTATGCGTATTAATTCAATGCCTCAATGTTTTATCTTGAGCCTAGGATGCAATGAAGAACTTGAGAGGTCTCTAACTTACTTTCGATCATGGAATCTGTCCACACAATGGAATCTTATTAGTACATGAAAACTCTGCTACTTCAGGATCTAGATCATTGAAATGCTAAAGTGAGCAATTCTAATTCTGTGGCCAAGAGAGAAAAAATAATTTTAAAATTTTTTGTCACAATTTTTTTTTTCCTAGTAAGGCAATTCTAGAGCATGTCAAAGAGTCAATATATTTACAAGGTTATATGAAGATGGCTGATGTTAATTTTGACATGATAATCCAAGCACTTCTCTCCCTATCCCCAAGAGGGATGGTTTCAACTACAGGATTTAAGATCTTTTTTTTTTTTTTGCCAAGAATTAACAACCCTAAACCGATATCAACTGACACACAGTACGTAGTACAAACAAAAATAAAACAAAATTGAAAACCAGTATGTGGTGACACTTCTGACCTAGGATGGAATGATCAGGCCTGCTCGCTGCTTGCTGATTCTAAAGTCTGACACACTGTGTTTTCCCTCCATTGGGGACTGCTTGCCCTCAAGAAGGCCCTTTGCCCTGAAGCTTGTGATTATGTCAAAGCCACCAAACCAATCTGGCTGTTCCAGTTATGTTGCTGCCAGTGGTTCCCATACCAGGAAGCACGACTGGCATCGGACTTTTTGAATCAAGGGAATTGAGCACTGTTTGTGCTCAGTGGCAGTTTGCTGTTAAAGATGGTATGTTAAGTATTAAATGTAGTCAGGCATGGTGGCTCACACCTGTAATCCCAGAACTTTGGGAGGCACAGGCAAGAAGATTGCCTAAGCCCAGGGGTTCGAGGCCAGCCTGGGAAACATGGCAAGACCTCATCTCTACAATTAAAAAATATATTAGCCGGGCATGGTAGCGTGCGCCTGTAGTTCCGGCTACTTGGAAGGCTGAGGTGGAAGGATCTCCGGAGCCCAGCAGCAGCTCAATGCTGGGGCGGCCATGAGCGTGCCACTGTACTCCAGCTTGGGCGACAGAGTGAGATTCCAACTCAAATATATATATATATATATATATATATATATATATATATATGTGTAAGCCCGGCATGGTGGCACATGTCTGTAGTAGTTTCAGCTACTTGGAAGGCTGAGGCAGAAGGATACCCTGAGCTCAGCAGGTGGAGGCTGCAGAGGCTGTAAGCATACCACTGCACTCCAGCCTGGGTAACAGAGTGAGACTCCCACTCAAAAAAAAGTTTTAAATGTGTTCCATGTGCTGAGAATAATATTCAGTGCAACAATGTTTTTAAAACTCTCTGAGCCTCAGTAACCTCAACTGAAAAATGAAGATAATAATATTTGTTTTTGCAGGGTGTTCTGAAGATATAAAAAAAAAAGCCTAGGACAGCACCTAGTACATACACACATACATAAAAAAAGCCTTAGTAACAATAGCAGTAGCATTAATAAAGATATATTTTTTATTTTGAAGATGTGGGATACAATTCAGGGTTAGGTATACAAATGTTCATTATGCAAGTACCCTTGTTGATAATGTGTGCCTCTCCCTCCCCTGGCAGTTTCCCACAACTGCTAATCTCACCCCCCATCCCCTGGAGGTTTCCCATTACTGATAATCCCTTTTTTATAGTATTATGAAAATTGTTCAAGTTCTGTTTATGAGTGAGAACATATTGCACTCTGTTCTTTGGTGATAGATCACTGAATATGATAGACTCTAAGACATGAATAGACACTTCTCAAAAGAAGATATACGGGCAGTCCACAGACACATGAAAAAGTGCTCAGTCTCACTAATCTTCAGGGAAATACAAATCAAAACCACATTGAGATACCACCTAACCCCAGTAAGAATGGCCATCATTAATAAAATAAAGATATTTTGAATGATAGCAGAACAATGATGAGACGGGGAAAACAAGATGAAATCCTGGCTATTACAGATTGATCAAGCTAAAGAATAGGCATGACAAGCATTAGGATGCTGCAGATCAAGACATCTGAGTCAGTGAAGTCTGCTTCCAAACAGAGCAGAGATGGATATACAGAACACACCCTGGAGAAACGGCAGCATCACTTCAGCCTCATCCACACAGATCTTTTCCAATGAGGTTATTCACTAGGTGGGTCCGTTATAAGAGTTCACACTACTGGCCTCAAACCAACCTCCAGAGAAGTTAGATCTGCAGTCAGACCCCAGAAGAGTCCTTGGATTCAGTGAGACGCAGTCAAGATTTTTGATATGAAAATAAATCCCTTTTATAATATTTTTCTTTTGTAAAGGTATCAAATAATACTGAGAAAACACCTCAAAAATTTCAACAATGCCATCATCACCAAGAGCAAACATAGATGAAAGATTTGTATTTCTCCATTGCTTGCCAAAAGCCAGACAAGATTGATTTGAATGATTTACTGCTCTTTTGTCCTATTGTTTCTGGAATCCCAGTGCATTCCATGGAGGAGGACCTGGAACCATCAGACCCACTGCTTTAAGCCTTTCTCTTTCAGGTTCTACATTACTTTCCTGGGTAATTTTCCTGACTACCCTTTCTAAAGTCCAGGTTGAGTATCCCTCTTATGTACTATGTTTCACCACAACTGGGAAATTTTTCTTACCACACTGTACTGTAATTAGCTCTCTTTATTTCCACTAGACTGTAAGCTCTCTGAGGTAGTCTCTTTCCTCTTTTTCACTCCATCTCTGGCAGCTAACAGAGTGCCTGGCAATGGTTGATGTTCTCTCTCTGTCTCTCTATTTGTTAAATGAATGAATGCTAGCCACAGCTAGAGGCAATGGTGGTGGGGTATATATTGGAGGGTTGTTGCAACAGGGACTCTAAGAGGGAAGAGACGGACTTATGTGACATGGAGTGAAATCCGAGGCTGACAAAGCTCCATGCCTCTAAACAGACTTAATGACTCCAGAGGCATTTGAACCTACCTGTAGACATTCCCATTTTAAATCAGCATTTTGTAATTCTTTTGTGACTTTTATACTTAAAAAAGCAGCAACCAGAATCATAGCTACACAGCCAGTAGGTATGTACTCCTGGAGTGATGAACTGGCCCAAGGGACGAGATGTTCCTGTAAATAGGCACAATACCATTGCATTTGAAATTTTGGCACTTAGGGAACAGTATTTGGTGGCAGCCAAAACTGCCTTCAGAGAGAAAGTGGAGATGGAAGAAGAAAGAAGGTGAGAGTGGAGGAGTGTGAATACATATGCATCATCTCCTTGGCTCAGCAGAGCAAAGCAGCAAAATAATACACTTGCCGTGATGATTAATGCCCTGGGACTCAGTGACATCATGCTTCAGAGAGCCAACAACAGCATCTCATATCCTGGGCTGATGGTAAACCCAATGTAATCTTACAGAAACTGAGTGGGAAAAAATGTTCCTTTCTATATAGAACAGTTCAGTGATAATGCAATGGAAAATACAGTTTTAAATATACTTACTTTCTGTAAAAGTTCATTAGACATAAATAATTGTTTATGTGTTAAACAAAATATATTGGTACCTCCTAAAAATAAATGAAAGTAAAAAACATTCTTTTCCACCAGGCCTACCTAGTAGCCACTGACTGTTGGAATATGGGATTAGGTAGTGGTAGGCAGGCTAGTGCAAGGGAGGGCAGGACTGAGACCCCTGGGTAATTTGAGTAGACAAGTAGAAACTGAAAGAATGAACTTGAGTGTGTGGACAAGGGACCCATTATACCAAGAACAAGCATGTTTTCCTGACTCTGGAAGTGTTTGCTTAGAACCAGAAATCCAAGTGAGAACTAAAAGCGAGGGACATAAATTCTTCTAGCCATGGAACAGATTTTACAGGCAAGAGATAAATACATCCAACTTTCTGGGGAGAAACATGTTTGAAGAAAATAATTAGACATTCAAACTTCTCTAAGACATTGTAGAAAGTCCAATTGAAATGAGGTAAAGAAAGTTGGAAACTCTCATATATTTAGACCACAGAAAATTGAAGCAATGACTAATAGACAAATTACATCTAATTTTGCTGCCCCCACACCAAAAAAAATTTTTTTTAATATAGCATGAATTAGAAAGGTTATGGACTTAAAACAGAGAGAAAATGTTAGAGATGGAATTCCAAGAATCATTTTTTGGAAGACATCTTAAACAAAATATTATTTTTTTAGATGTAAAGTTGAAAACCTATGTGACATCTATAAAAATGTGAATTTGGGCAGAGAACTGGTTTGTTTCCGAAAACCACTGGCTTTTATCAACATGTCCCAAGAGAGAGAAGCACAGGTCTTTCTTTGCTGCTGTTCTATATATTCCAGGAGTTAGCCAAAAGCATTAATTGTTTGGGTATTTTTATGTGCTTTAACTGCCATTCCAATCCAGTCATCACTTCAGAATTGAGATCACATCCATGTGCCTCTCACCATTCTCAATGATATGCCCTTGTTTCTTTGTCTCTGTATTTCCTGTTGTGTTTCTTTTTTTTCCTCCTGCTTATGGAGGATCCCACCACCACCAAAAACCATCATGAACGTTTGTCATAGTCCTTCTAGTTATTTTTGTTATTATTAATTTTAACCAGATGAGATAATTATGTATGATTATGCACCCTTTCTTGTTACACTTAAAACACTATCTTATAACACTTTTTTGTTACACTTAAACAATAACACTATCCACCATCATTTTTCTTTTATCACTAGGTACTACTCACCTAATTTTAATTGTGATATGATAGTACATCCAATAGCTGTTTCATAACTTTCCAATTATTACCTAATTTATTTTTATTAAATATTCAGTTGTTTCTAATACTTCACTGTTAGAAATAATGATGTGATAAAATTTGAACATAAATCTTAGTCTACATAACTATTTTCTTAGGATAAACCCTTACTTAAAGAAATACTGATTTGAAAAATATGGCTGTTTTTGAACTCCTAATGGATAGTACTAAATTATTAGCCAAAAGGTTGTACATGAAATCACTGGTCCTACAGAACTCCTAACAATTTTGATTATTACTAGTTAAAAATCTTTTCTAAAATATTCTCTGTGGAAAATGTTTCTCAATTTTTCCTTTAATTTCATTCTTTAATTGCCTTTCTTGTATTACAAAAGAAGGTATTTCTTTCTTTTTTTTAATGTAAAGATGTGAGATACAATTCAGGGTTAGTATACAAACATTGACCATGCAGGTACCCCTGTTAATGAGGTATACCCCTCCCTACCCTAGCAGTTTCCCTCAACTGCCAATCCCCCCACCCCACCAACAGTTTCCCATTACTGCCAATAGCTTTCTTATCGCATTATAATTGTTCAAGGTCCTCTTATGAGTGAGAACATATGGAACTCTTTTCTTTGTTTCTGTGATAAATCACTGATTATGATCAACTCCAAATCCATCCAGGTTGCTGCAAAGTCCATATATTTGTCATTCTTTATGGCTGCATAATATTCCATCGTGTATATGTACCACACTTTCCAGAACCCTAAAGGTCAATCCCTTAAGAAATAAGATAGACAAGTGGGACCTCATCAAATTAACGAGCTTCTGCAAAGCAAAAGAAACCATCAAGAGAGTAGGGAAACAGCCCACAGAATAGGAAAAAATATTTGTCAACTGTATATCTAACAAAGGTCTAACATCTAGGATTTACAAGGAACTCAAATGCACCAAAGGGAAAAAAGCAAACAGCCCCTTTAAAAAGTGGACAAAAGACATGAATAGACACCTCTCAAAAGAATACATACAGGCAGCCAACAGACACATGAAAAAATGTTCAGCCTCACTCATCATCAGAGAAATGCAAATCAAAACCACATTGAGATACCACTTAACCCCTGTAAGAATGGCCATCATTAATAAAACAAACAACAACAGATGCTGGTGAGGATGTGGAGAAAAACGAATGCTTCTACACTGCTTGTGGGAATGCAAACTTGTATAACCTCTCTGGAAAACAGGCTGGAGATTTCTGAAAGAACTAGAAATTGACCTTCTATATGACCCAACAATTTCCCTATTGGGAATATACCCGGAGGAACTCAAATTATTCTACAAAGAAGATACCTGCACATGAATGTTTATTGCAACCCTATTCACAATAGCAAAAACATGGAACCAACCATGTTGCCCACTGAAGCTAAAAGAAGGTATTTCTTTCACATTTTGTTTATAGTTTATTAGTCTTTTCTGTTTCTGCTTTTGCAATTTTCTTACAGATATGTATGAAAAAACACAATTTC
>CAUYQG010112630.1:0-21513 GCA_963574415.1 Tarsius wallacei | reverse complement strand
TAGAGAACCATATAAAAAGCATTTTGCCATTCACAACACACACACACACACACATACACACACACACACACACACACACACACACTGAAATACCTTGGCATCTACCTAACCAGAGTTATCTTTTTGGAGAGTAGGCCTCTTGCAGCACACTTAGAATTTGTTCCCCTGGATCTAATGGTCAACCACGGTTTTTAACTGGAAGTTTTTAGACGGCTGCATCATGATTTGCGGCACAGAAGAAACATACTGAGTTGTGGCAAATAGATGACTGTTTCTTCTACTGTGACAATGTACTTGCCTATACCGCAAGGAGTGTTCAGCAATTTCTGACCCAGAATGGCATGACCCCTGAGCTCCACCCTCCCTATTCACCTGATCTTGTCTTGAGCGACTTTTTGTGGCTGTTGTGTCCCCAGATGAAAAAGTCCTCAAAGGGAAATGTTCTGCAGATGTGGAGGAGGTGAAACAAAAAATGGCAGAAGCCCTAAAAGGCGTCAACATGACGAGTTCAGAAACTGTTTTGAGCAGCAGAAAAAGCATCTCAATAGGTATATTGCATTAAACGCAGAGGACTTTGAAGGTGACTGACGTTTAAACATGTAAGAATAAATACACAATTTTTTAATAAATAAATTCCAGTATATGGGGGAGATTCTTGCCTCATAAACTTTAATAAAGCTCGAAAAAAATAACTCCATCCCCGCAAGAACCCTACGAGATATACACTATTAGCATCTCCATTTTACAGATAAGAAAACTGAGAAACAAGACTATGTCACTTGGTCTTGTAGCACAGCTCCCTAGGGGCAGAACAGAGATTTGACCCCAGAGTCCAGCTCCATGGTCTACGTGCTTCACCTTTTTAAGGCACTGCCTTTTATCTTGGTAGGCATCCAGTGTCACCATTTCTGGATATGAAAGGTTGTGTCAGTGCGTGTGAACAGCATGCATAGCACTTATTCTTAAAAAAAGATTTTGACTCACAATCTTGATTCTAGGAATATCTGTTTGATTGTACCGAAAGAAGACTGTTTACTAACGATGCTTCCCAAATCTTATGATGATGATTAATGAAGCAGAGATAATTTGAGGCTTTCTGTATTTGATACAGTTTTACTGCCTTCCATATGTTCACCCAATCTGCATATGCAAGGCCCACGTCAGCAGCTTTTTCACAGCCATGCCTCCCACCCCCACCCCCACCCCGTTTCTCGGCATTGACATTACGCATTACGCTCTCCTTTCTCCATGCCCTGCAATCAATCAGGCGCATTCTCCCTCCTCCCCACTCCTTCTGCTCCAGCGAAGTTCAAAACCTTTTCTCCAGGTTACTGCAGAAGTGCCCTAAGCATTCTCTCCATCTCTTATCTACCTGTTTCAGTGATAGCAGAAAGGATTGGTTAGGGGGACCTGAGAGGCAGAGATGGCTCTGCAGGTTGGAGACGCAGCAATGTGTGTCCTCAGACAGGCGCAGTCAGATGAACACAGACCAAAATCAGATCCGTCACTCATGGTGCAAAAGCAAACGCAAGCCTGGGGCTCAGATCAAGCAACGATATTCCACAGTGGAACCCAGGGCACACAGTCCTGAGGCTAATGAACTCAAACTTCGGAGCTCCCCACTTGCATGGGTCCTTTTCCAGGCCTTGGGAGACACTCTAGCAAGGACCCCTAAAATGACAGAAGCGCCAGGCCCCACAAAGCCTAGGTTTTCTCCTGGCTGAAGGTATGTATGGTTTTCACTGAACCTTCGAGGTAGAATGCAGTTCAGCTATTTGGAAAGTTGGAAATCAGACAAAATCCTTCTCTGGTGTCCTACAGACTGCCTCATTCCACCTTTGAGGAATTCTTACTTTGTCTTGTCAATCATTGAGGCTAACCTGAGTCCAAGATAGATCTTCAGCTTCTGAAAGTATCCGGGAATAAAAATGATTTGCCGGGGTTTACTGAGTCCCAGCCTAGGGTCGGTCTACTTGAGGGCCACTCGTGCCACGGCATGAGAGCAACTGAAAGGTCCGTGGCCTGTTCACCAGGACCATCCAGGAGGTGGAAGTGAGGATGAGTGGATGATGTAGTGAGTCTAGGCAACCTCTGAAGAAAGAGGAGGGCTAATCAGAAGTGTGGCCCTACCCTTCAGCCAACATTGTGATGCAGGTGAAATCAGGCTGACGAGAAGGAGTGAGGATAAGCCAAGCAGAGGTGTGGGAGAGGGGGAGGAGCTCTCCCACTCCCTGTCACTTGGGGGTGGCAGTGAGAGGGCAGGGCAGTGAACGGAAGGCACAAGAGATTCCCAAGAGCGAAGGTTCTCGAGACTGCAGCGCAACCTCGGATCTTTATTCCCACCTGCCCCAAGGATTCATTGGCCTGCCAGCCACAGATCCGAGCTCCTCCAGAAAAAGGGATCACCGCCCCTCAGTGCTGGCTGAACTGCACGGCTAGAAGTTCAACAGCACCATGGTGAGTCATAGACCAAAAAGGTTAGGGTAGGAGGAGGGCTTAGAAAAATGGGCCTGAGAGTACAGAAAGTGGACGGCGGATGGATGTCACCCTCTGGAAAGTGATCAGGGTGCAAAGGATGAAAGTGCGTGCTGTAGCCGGGCTCGGTGGCTCAGCCTGTAATTCCGCGCCTTGGGAGGCTGAGGTGAGTGGATTGCCTGAGCCCGCGGGTTTGAGACCTGCCTGGGCAACTTGGTGAAACCTCATCTCCACCATAAATCAAAAAATCAGCCGGGTGTGGTAGCGCGCGCCTGTAGTTCCAGCTACTCGGAAGGCTGAGGCGGAAGGATCGCCGGAGCCCAGCGGGTCGAGGCTGCGGTGGCCGGGAGTGGCCACTGCACTCCAGTCTGGGCCACAGAGTGAGACTCCATCTCAAAAAAAAAAAAAAGAAAAGAAAGTGCGAGCTGTAGATCTCCAGTCCCAAGCGAGACTCGAGTGTCAGGCTTAAGGAAGTGCAGCAGAAAGAGCCTCGCTGTGTTGGGATCTTGATGACACCCCTCAATTTCAGTCTCGGCCCTTATTTTCTTATGGTTTCTCAATTCATAAACAGGGATTTCTGCCTTTCTCCCTGTTCCTTATTCCATCTCTCTATTCCATTCCCTTCTAGGTCTGCTCTGAGCCTCAGCTCAGCACCAGGACCGGCTCCCTTGAGGTGTCCACAGCCCACTCGGGCGTCTGAGGGCTCCATCATCCACTGACTTGGGGCTGACGGTCATCCAGTCCTGTGACTCCACGCTAGCCGGGTTCCTTGACACGTACTCTCCGTGCCTGTCTGGAAGCTTCCATTCCATCTAGCTCCAGAGACTGTTCTTTTGCAACCAGGCGCTGCAGTCAGGAAGTTCACTCTATTCTTACGCTTTCTTAATGTTTGGATTCCGACCTGGGAGTTACCTCCCCTTCACTGCTCACGTAATCCGTGCTACTCCCACACTGAAGACCGTTTCAAAATATAACAGTAGAGATTTAGTGTAAAGTTATTTAAAACGCATTATCCTAAAATAAATGAATTCACCTCGAATTACATTTTGATAATGTCAAGGAAGGTTTTTAAAAAGTAGCTAAATAATACTCCAGATAAAAGATTAATGACCTCATGGATTCCTAATCCAATTGAAGGGAAGAGTAAATAACAGCTGATATATATTTAGAGTGATCAGTTTATTCAGCGAGAGATGGCTTGCATCTCTTTAATATAACCACCTCCCAGCTGAGTGAGGCTTTAATCCAATATGAGCTTGCAGAAATTTTTTAAATGATTTATTAGGAAATTCTTAAACACCAGAAACATACACAGTTCATAAATAACTGTAAGATTTATATGAGAAAATAAACACACGTGAGTCACCTGGGGAGCCAAAGCAATTAAGAAATATATAGTAACATAAAGGAAAAGTGTAAAATGTTCCAGAATGCTCAGAAGTAGCATGTTCTAGCTAACTTATTATGATTGATTTACTTACTTACTGGTCAAATAATTCGTTAATCCTATTTTTTTGCTTTAACTTCTGTTATTGAAAAGTATTCTTAAAAGATATTTGTCTACTTTTGCGCCAAAACTATGGAATGCATTTTTTCATGACTTGGCTCTTCAGAGGATTATAGTAATTATTCTGAACACTTATGTTCACCTTAAATACAGACGACAGAGAAAACTGGGCTGACTCTGAGATATGCTTTAGTAGTTTTGTTTACATTTTTTCAAAATCTCTGACAATGGGCTATGTCCCCTTTGTGTTTGCCTAGTCTGATAAAAGCAGCGTATAAAAGCATTATTGGTTGGGGGTGCTAGCTAATCAGCTTTTATTGTATTTAGAACGTAGGTTGGACCGAATAAAATATTTTGTAGATGAATAACCTGCCGGGAAACATGTTAATAACAAAAAGTTGGTAACCAGATTAATGGCTGTGGAATGTGACAATATCTACATACAATACTCCTATAATAAAAAAAGATGACACCACACTGGGTTTTAATTAGTGCAAAGATTATAGCAGAGAAGATAATCGACTTCTTAATGCCCCAATTCTGTCTATTTAGATAGTCACTCCCATGTCCATTCGATCATTATTTATGTAATCATCATCTGCTATGTGCTAGGAAACAGGGAAGCTGGGAAGGAAGCAGACAGGTTTCTCTCTTCATGGAACTTCCACGTGGATGGGGAAAAGCTGACCTTGCGCGCCTGTAGTTCCGGCTACTCGGAAGGCTGAGGCGGGAGGATCGCCGGAGCCCAGCAGGTCGAGGCTGCGGTGGCCGGGAGCGGCCACTGCACTCCAGTCTGGGCGAGAGTGAGACTCCAACTCAAAAAAAAAAAAGAAAGAAAGAAAATGGAATTGCAAGTGCTCAGCGTGTTATCAGATCGGCAGGGTGCCATACACTTCCAGGTATGTTCTCCAGTCTAGGGAAGGAATCAGGAAAATCATCCTGATGTTTTAGCTGAAACCCAAAGGAAGAGTAAGATGTAATGGGCGGCAGGAGAGAGCATTCCAGAAGAGAGAAAATAACTAGTGCAATGATGGTACTTAAGGTTCTATCTCTGCACTCCCCTGTCCCACCTACCACGGGAGGCTGAATGGTCTCCCAAAGTGGTCTGTGTCTTAATCCCTGGAACCCGTGATTACGTTACGTTACGTGGCAAAAGAGACGCTCCAGATGTAATTAAGGTAATAGAGCACACAATAAAATCCGGGGAGCTTATCCTGCATTAACTGTGTAAACTCAGTCTAATCACATGAGCCCTTAAAAGCAAAGAACTTTCTCCAGCTGGAGGCAAGATAGGCAGAATGGGAAGTCAGAGAGATTCAAGACATGAGAAAGCCTCAACCCCTGTGAGAAGGCCACTCTCGCTGATTTTGAGGATGCAGACAACCATGAAGCAGAGAATGCCAGCAGGCTGTCGCAGCTCAGAATGATCCCTAGAACAGACAGCAAGGAAATGGGGATCTCAGTCCCACAGCTACATGCCACCGACTTCCGCCATCAGCCTGAATGCACATGGAAGTGGACTCTTCCTAGAGTCTCCCAATAAGATGAGACTCAGAACAGAGAAACCAGCAGAACCGTGAGATATTCTGTACATTTACGTTGAGTCACTATATTTGTGGCAACGTCTTACAATAGTAATTTGAGAACAAACACACCCACTTATATCTGAACCTTCTTTTCCCTCTCTCTCTGTCCTTATCACAGACGACAAATGCTCAACTTTGACTCCACAACTTACTGCGATGTCTAGTCCCAGAAAGGAGACTTAAAGTTTCCGTGTTGAGATTTCCTGGGGCTAGAGGCTCCAGCCCAGGGGGCTAGCCTGCTTTCATGTTTAGAACATACCAGAAGCTCTGTGCACTCTGCTATTGGAGTGAGCAAAGCCTAGTTTCAGCTGCTGTTCTGGAATTGCCTGCGCCTTCTAGTAGACACCTACTGGCTGTGGGCTGCTAACCTGTTCACTGTTTCTCGAATGACACACCAAGCTTCCTCTGCTTTCCACAGCACGGACACTTCTACCACGCAGGCCTTGTGGCTATTGCTGCCTGTCTTGTCAGGCTACGTTTGGGGGGTTTGCGGAGATACCTTGCCACCGATTTTGTCATAAATGTCCATCAGCTTTTGGTTTGGCCAGAGTTGCCTGGGTTGTTTATATGTGACAGTTTGAAGACTTTTTTAAACTATGCTTTTTCTGCTGTCAGTATCTTTCCAGAATCCTGGGCCTAATCTAGATATATTTTTGAAAACATTGCTTATAAATATTATTCTTAAAACAGGCCACATTTCAATCTCCCAATGGCAGCTCTGCTTGTAAAGAAATTTAGCAGGACAGGTGCAGTGGCTCATGCCTGAAAAACCAGCACTTTGGGAAGCTGAGGCAGAAGAATCTCTTGAGATGAGGAGTTGGAGACCAGCCTGGGAAAAAATAGCAAAAAAATTTAAAAAATTATCCAGGTATGGTGGCACGTGCCTGTAGTCCTAGCTACTTGGGAGGCTGAGGGGGAAGGATTGCCTGAGTCCAGGAGTTCAAGGTTGCAGTAGCTGTGATCCAGCCACTACACTCTAGCCTGGGTGACAGAGTGAAACCTCTACACAAAAAAAGGAAAAAAAAGAAATTTGGTAATAAGTTTCTGTGTAAGGAGTTATTTTAAAATATACTTAATTTTATCCTAGGCCATCTGTTTAATGAATTTAGGGTATTTGTGAAATGAAGACCCCCTGGCAGATGGTGAAGGAATAGCCAGTCATTCAGGGTCTACCATGGAAGTCCCTCTTTTTTTCTTTTAATTTTTATTTTAAAGATGTGGGGGACAGTTCAGGGCTAGGTATATAAATGGTCATCATACAGGTAAAGTTTGGGCCTCACTTTGGTCCCCACTTCACCTGGTTTGAGATCAGATACCCTTACGGATGAAGTGTGACCCCCTCCCTGCCCTGGCAGTTTCCCACGACTGCCAATCCCTTTCTTGTAGTGTTCTGGTCATTTTTCAGGGTCTGCTTATGAGTGAGGGCATGTGGCACTCAGTTCTTTGTTTCTGTGATAGACCACTGAGTATTATAGACTCTAAGTCCATCCCAGTTGCTGCGAAGTTCATAATTTTGTCCTTCTTTATGGCTATGTAATAACGGACGTTTCAGTGGGATTATTTCTTTTTGTTCTGTGCTTAGTTATAGATTTGAAATATCAAATTACGTCTAAGCCTCCAGTTATGTTCAAATATAGCAAAGAATTGAGGGAGTGACGCAGGGAGATAAGAAAGTTCTTCAGAACCTCTTTATCTGCTCTTAGCGCTGAGCAATGCCTGTGAGCAAAACTTCCTATGCTCCAGGAAATGCTGAAACAGTTATCAGCAGTGGTAATGAGTCAACACCAACGGGGTGGGCACAGAAGACTGTGAGGTCCCTTTTCCCCAGCAGTGAGGGGAAGGGGGCAGGCAGGGCAAGAGGAGACAAGGACACGAACGGCATACGGTCTACGGAGCAGCGTGAGAACAGCGCCCACGGATGCTCTCAGAGCCACGCGGTCAGCCAGAGTAAATTATCTTTCCATGTCTTCTTCATCTCGAAGACACAGAGGAAAAGGAAGAGGTGGTATATTCCTCATGGAGCATCTTGAAAGTATTTTATCACCTGCGTTTTCCCCCAGGCTTACGGCATGTGATGTGACTGTGTCATTCATGCTTGGAGCATCATGAAATTCAGTCCTGCTTAACTGTGGTGTCACATGTAACGTGAGGTAGACATCCTCGGCAATTGAATGTATACCTCAGATTTTAAAGCCATTATTTCATCAATGCGAAGGCGGTAGAGGAAATACATACACATAACTTCATTTTAAAAGTAATTTTGATCTAAAGAGCTCAGATAACAGGTATAATTTTGTTGCTCTTGTTCTGAAATATCCAAACAATTTGCGTGGAGTATGCACTCCAAAGAAAGTTAACACCAAAATATTTTGGTTATATCCCTAATTTGACCCCCACTTGTAGTTTTTGTTGACTCAATGTTCTGAGTCCATTTTCACATCTGTGGAACAGAGACAAAGACACACAGAAATTGTGAGGAGCAGATCTGATACATTTCTACACAAAAAGCTATAATAGGAAAACCTTTATATATGTGAAATTTTACCCTCAAGACAATCTTTTTAAAGTTGATTTATGCACAGAAGAAGCAAAATCAGGCTAGAAATGCATCTTCCAAATCAGCCCAGTCTAACAGATCCGGAATGTGAAAATAATACAAAAATATTTTATGAATTAACAGAAAAAATATATTAATGCTCACAAGTAAGAAAATTTGGTTGGAACTTTTGTGATGTCAAAGGACTTTTTAGCTATACTAATCTCAGAAATAAGTCTCTTCAATAGATAAAAGCCTGTCCTTTTGTTTTGTTTTGTTTTGTGATGAAAACATATCAGATATTTTTAAAACCATTCAGTTTGCTGGCGATCCATCATCAAATTAAGTAAGGTTTTTGGCAAAATGGAACAGAGGAGTTATGATGATTCAAACAAAGAAGTTTCTTCTCAAGAAATGACTGTGTTTCTCAGCCTCTATTAGGCAGAAAACTTAGGCCAGGGGCAGGCTGAGTAAATGAGATATGGTGGGAGTGTAAATTAGTACCCCTCTGTGGAAATAGATATGGAGATTTCTCGGAGAACTAAAAGTAGATCCACCATTTGTTTCAGTAACCCCACTACTAAGTATCTACCTGAAGGAATAGAGGTCATTATACAGAAACATGCCCGCACCCATATGCTCATTGCAGCACAATTCACAATCACAAAGATGTGGAATCAATCTAAATGCCCATTAAGCCGGGCTTGTTGGCTCAGCCTGTAATCCCGCGCTTTGGGAGGCTGAGGTGAGTGGATTGCCTGAGCCGGCGGTTTCGAGACCCGCCTGGGCAACTTGGCGTGAGACCTCATCTCTACAATAAATCAAAAAATTAGCCGGGTGTGGTAGCGCGCGCCTGTAGTTCCAGCTACTTGGAAGGCTGAGGCAGAAGGATAGCCGGAGTCCAGCAGGTAGAGGCTGCGGTGGCCGGGAACGGCCACTGCACTCCAGTCTGGGCGACAGAGTGAGACTCCAACTCAAAAAAAAAAACAACAACAATGCCCATTAACCCGATCAGTGCGCAATGAAAATGTGGTGTATATACCCTCTAGAATAATAGTCAGCTATCAACAAGAATGAAATAATGTCTTTTGCAGCAACTTGGATGGAATTGGAGAAAATCATCCTAGGCGCACTAACTCAGGAATGGAAAACCAAACACTGCATGTTCTCACTTAGAATTGGGAGCTAAACTCGGGATCTGCAAAGACATAGAGGATGGTACCATGAGCACTGGAGACTCAGAAGCAGGAGGTGGAAAGGGGTGGATGGGTGAAAAATTACCTACCAGATCCAACGTGAACAAGTGGGTGTGGCGAGTAACTTAAAGCTCAGACCAAAAGCTATTGCAATAAAGAAAGAAAGTAAAAAAATTTCCTAGCATATTTTTTAAATGATGACATATGACGAGGGAATTCTCCACAGGCAATTTCTGATTCAGGGCTTCACTCATGCCTACTCTTGCCAAGGACTGAAAATCCCCTGGAAGGATGTTGGCTGGAGGATGCCTTTTCCAATTGCAGCGCAAGAGAAAAAAAAGATTGTCTTATTAGTGTTCTTAATACTTCAAGAACTAAAGCTCAGAGCATGCTAATGTATATGCACGTCTTGCACTGGTCGTTATAATGTGTTCTCACGTGATTTAGAGGGAGGATTTCAACCAGAGCTCTTCCAACCAGGAACTGCCCACGTGGTTTCTATGATCTTGAGATATAGACTATGGCTGGAAGTTTGGAGTATCTGGAAATATCAGGCAACGCTTGGACAATTCAGGGGGAGATCAGCAATTATCAGGCCCAAAGTGTTATTGATAGACTGGCCTGGACATTGCCTACTGGAAGAGAAGAAGGACCCCTAGATAAACTCTTAAAGCAATTGAAATCAGAACCATAATTGTATTTAGTTTCTTGATTGTACCTTGATCTGTAATGTCTTGACCATTGTCATTTCAAGGGTACAATCAGGACAAGTCAAGGGCACAGAGTCAAATATGAGTACAGGGTCTGTTGAGTACTTGCCTGGGACACTCTAAATAGGTGATCAATTAATACTGTCGTCAGTCACAAATAGGATGCCAACAGACTTCTCATAAATTGGTCATTCTATTCAGACCCATTGATAATGAGAGTGTCCTTGAATGGAACTCTAAAATTCATCTTGCAGGGACAAAGCTATCTCTGTTAGACAGTTTTGCAAGTTTGTCTTGTGTAAACACTGATTTCAACTAGCTGATAGTCACTGCTAAAGTCAGCTGCCCAGCCCAGTTGCTATTCAGGAAACAAATGATGCCCATGCATGCTTCTTACCTAGAGTGAGTGGTTCATTGTCTAAAATGTAAACTCTTTATTAAGAAACCTAAAACGTCACATCCCTCAGAAAAACATAAAAGAAAACTAAAGAGAGAATAGTGTCTGCTAAAAAGTATACTTTGTCATGATGAAGGCCAGTAAATAAGGTAAAACAAATTTTATATGTGTTTATAACTAGATTTGTACAAACTACCACTATGTCCAGTGAAAGTGATATGTGTATAATTGTAAACGATAAAAATGGAAATGAAAGACAAGCCTAAATAGATGAGAATTCTATGTAATTCAGCATAAACCAAACAACTTTAGAAGAAAACAAGAGAAAATCTTTGTGACCTTAGATTAGACAAAGATTTCTTAGATAGTACACTAAAAGCATGAGTCATTTTAAAAATTAATAAATTATAATTAAAATTTAAAAATTTCTGCTCTTTGATAGACACTCAAGAAAATATAAAAGCAAACTAAAGACAGACAGAAAATATATTTACAAAATACGTACATGATAAAGAACCTCTATCCATAATATATAAAGAGCTCTGACAACTCAATAAGACAAAGAACTCAAAAAGGGAGCAAAGGACTTAAATAAAAATATGCAAATGTCTGATTAAGCACATGAAAAGATGCTCAATAGAATTATTCATCAAGAGACTCATTAAAAAGACTGATTAGATCTAGTTTGGCAAGGATGTGCAACACCTGGAATTCATATGTTGCTGGTGGTTATGCAAAACAGTACATGCGCTTTGAAAAGTACTCTGGCAATTTATGTTAAACTTACATGTTCCCTATAATCCAGAAATCTCACTCCAAGATAAATGAAAACATACGTCTACTTAGCGATCTTCAAATTAATTGTTTCTTTTTTAACTTTTCTAGGAAGGCAGGGGGAGCATCCTTAGTGCTCGATGTAGAAACCCTGCCCTGTGAATCAGCATCTTAGAAATTTGTTCAATTCACAAAACCACCCAGTTCTTTAAGTATGAGACCCCTATAAGAGGTATGGTTCTAAAGGAAAATCACATATGGTCAGCCCTCCATACCCGTGGGTTCCACATCCACGGATTCAACCAACCGTGGCTCAAAAATATTTAAAATAAATAAATAGTAAAAGTTACTACCAATAAAAAGCAATATAGTATAATACCTGTGGGCATGGCCTCTGTATTGCATTAGGTATTATAAGTAATCTGGAGAGGATGTGTAGTATACAGGCGGATGTGCACAGGTCATATGCAAATATTACGCCACTTTGTATCAGGGACTTGAGCGGTCATGTACTTTGCTACCTGCTGGGCGTCCTGGAACCAATTCCCCACGAATACCAACTGTATATACATCCATTACATTACCACCATATGTGACATAAACAAGACTGATATTTTACGAGGCACATTGGCCTGTTTTATAGTCCACACAAGGGCTTTCTTGAGGCTATTAGTTTGTCTGGGTCTTTTGACGGCCAATCCAATACTCAATAACCATGTCACTGAGTCTCCTGGTGAAAACGAAACAGATAAAAACTCATTTGGCTTCAGCCTTAATATATTTCTTATAAATTTGCCTGACACATTGGAAGTTTTCCCCCATTACTTAAAATAATTTTAGGCATACGATGGAGGCCTTGATCCTTTTTTTCTTTCTTTAGCTAAGGTATCTCTTTATTTGCCTTGTTCTGCTGTTTCGGACGTTGTTTTTCACATCAGCTACAAAACCTAGGCATCAATTTTATCGGACCTCTTCGCCCACGGAGCATCCCTGGTGCCATCTAGTTTTCACGCAGACAGGCTCTCCATTTATTTGTTTGCCTTTGGTGTTCCATTCTGTGAGTAGGGCAATAAAGAAGAGGAAAAAGTTAAGATAAACTAGCGAGTTCACAGGAAATAGGAAAGTGATGGATCCGGCAGCCCATTTTGTAACTCTTTATATTCAGATTCGTCTGATAAGAGGATAAAGGCAGTGACTGCAGAGATTTCAAGGAAACGTGAAAGTTCCTCAGTAACAAGTTGTTCAATAAACATATGCACGAATGAATGAATGAATGAAGTGGCTAGAGACACCTGATTTTGAGTCCCAGCTCTTCCACTTCGTACCTAGAAATCTGGACAAGCCTTTCTGAGCCTTGGCTTCCTCATTTACAAGGCGAGAGTAATAGTACTTATCCACAAAGCCGGTCTGAGGACTAGACATGATGTATAGAAAGTGTCTATCACATCAGTTGGGAAGCCATGGATTTTCAAGGAAAGTGCAGCTGCAGGAAAATGCTTGATAAAATTCTTTTCACTCATGTTTCCTTTTTTAAAAAGTCTTTTACCAACACAAGGAATATATACATATAATACAAATATCTACCAATAATAGAATAGATAAATAAATTGTGGTGTGCTTATATCATGGGATACTATACACCACAAAATGAATAAACTAGAGCAACAATGATCATCACAAAAGTCAGACTGGGCCAGACATGCACCTAAAATCCCAGCACTTTGGGAGGCCAAGGTGGGAGATTTCTTGGGTCCAGGAGTTCAAGACCAGTCCAGGCAACATAATGAGACCTTATCACTGCAAAAAAATTTTAAAAAATAAGCTGGATGTGGTGGTATGCACCTGTAGACCCAGCAACTCAGGAAGCTGCAGCGGAAGGACCACCTGAACCCTGGAGGCTGAGGCTGCAGTGAACCCTGACCGTGCTGCTGCACTCCAGCCTGGGTGGCAGAGTGAGACCCTAACCCAAAAATAAAAAATAAAAATAAGAGCCGGGCTCGGTGGCTCAGCCTGTAATCCCAGCACTTTGGGAGGCCAAGGAGAGTGGACTGTCTGAGCCCGTGGGTTCGAGACCAGCCAGGGCAACTTGGCGAGACCTCATCTCTACAATTAAAAAAAAAGAGAGATCAAAAATTAGCCAGGCACAGTAGCGCACACCTGTAGCTCCAGCTACTTGGAAGGTCGAGGTGGAAAGATCGCCAGAGCCCAACAGGTTGACACTGGAATGGCTGTGAGCATGCCGCTGCACTCCAGCCTGGGCAACTGAGTGAGACTCCAACTCAAACGATAAATAATAAATAAAAATAAAAATAAAACAAAAAGTGAATAACAAGAGTCAGATTGGAAAGAGGTCCGTTGGACTCTTCTGGGTTCTGACACGCTGTTTCTTGACCCTGGCATTGGTTAAATGGAATTTATTTTATAGTTATTATTTAAACTTCACATGTATGTTTTATTTACCCTTCTGTGCGTGCACTGCGTCTCACAATAAAAAACCCAAACAAAAATGTAGTTATTATCATTCCTCGCATGTATTCATCATTTTTAATTAATTGATGCAGCTTTTCTTTCACAAACACATGACATCTAAGTACATGAAACCATAGCCAGAAATTTTAGTAGAAATTCAAAAGCATATCTTCTTTAACATATCTGAATTCTTTTATTTAAAAGCACAACCCAACAACCATATACAAAGATACTCTCTTAACAGATCTCCTCTTACTAGCTCCTAGACTAACTAAAAGCTTACCTAACTCCAATATTCTCCACTTGAAAAAAAAAAAACAACTCACTGATGTTGCTAGCACTCTGAATACTTGTGGCTGGTGTACATGGCACTCCTGTTTCAACAGCTCCATCAAAAATCAGTTATGTATACTTATTAATGGAATAGAAATATAAAATTAGAGTTGTCAATTCTACGAAGAGTAATTTAGATACCCTGGAAAGGCTTGATAAAAGAGCGTCTATTAAGAAAATAATTACTGTACCATTAGGTTGAGTGAAGCAACCATAAAAGATGGAAAACCATAAAAATCTAGTAGAATCTTATACTCAAATGACTTCGGAGACGTTTTTAACTTCTCGGTCTAGGTTTTTAAAAATGCTTCACTTTAGTGTGGTTAATGGAAGAAAGTTAAGAAGCTCTAATCAGCTGATCTTGCATTTTGTGTATGTTCAAGGAAAAACCTTGGCATGAAATAAAAAAAACTGGCTAATAAACTGCATTTAACTTATCATGTTTTTACTTAATGTATTAAGCTTTGGATAAATCATTTTCATAGCTCTCTGCTTCAACAGATGCTTCCAATTAAACTGTCAACTGATGGTCCTATCAGCGCAGGGCGAGAGGGCGTCTGCTGTGTTTTCAACAGGTTAACGCAAGAAAAAGAGGCAAGGGAAGGGTCTAGAAGTTTGGTTTAGAAACCTCTCCCGAGACAGCACAGGTTTCCAAAGCGTTGGACAGACCTATCGCCTCCACCTTCTCAAGCCTACACTCTCCTCAAATTGCTCTAATCAAAATTGTGTACTCACTCCTCTGAACACTCTTTATCAGGGTCATAGTTGATGTCTATCTTGCAAATTCAACAGTCCATCCATTTATCTGTTTCCATCTTGCTTATCCCAGCATCAGTGACATGAATGCTTCCTCCTTGAAAGGCTGATTTTCTCTAGGCGCCAAGTTGCCCGATTCCCCTGCTCTCTCTGGCTGCTTTTCACTCCCTCTTGCTGCATCCTTCTCTTCTGCCTGGCTGCTGACTGTCAGACTGTCCAAGTGTTGTTCTTGTTCCCTTCTCTTCTCTATTTTCATTCACTGCTCAGAAGAGCTCTTTCAGTCTCTGGCTCTAACTATCAAATTGTCTCACCAGCTCTGGCCTGACCCCTAAACGAAGGGAAGATACGGTCTGACTTTACAGTTTGAGACGGGAAGATACGGTCTGACAGTTTGAGAAGAGAAGATATGGTCTGACTTTACAGTTTGAGAAAATATTTGGACCTCTGTGTAGGGAGCAAGAATGCAAAGAGCCCAGGAATATTCCAGTTATATTACATTTCATGTGTCTGTTGCTTAAACAGGCACATAAAATGTAATATAACCAGAACATTCCTCTTCTATTCCATTTTTTCCCCATTCCTTGGTGTTCATCCTCCTTAGGCTAAAAACCTTGGAGGATTCCTTAATCCCGCTCTTTTCCCTACATTAGATACGAGATATTTTCTAATATCTAACAAGTTTTTCAGTGGTTCTACTTTAAAAATATATCTGGAATCCAATCATTTATCATATCTGCTTCTAAAATCTCGGTTCAAACTACCATCACCTACTCTCTGGCCCCGAGCAGCAGTCCCCACCTGGGCTCTTTGCAGCCATTCTTGTTCCCTACACAGAGGTCCAAATGTTTTCTCAAACTGTAAAGTCAGACCGTATCTTCCCTTCGTTCAAAGACAAACAAACCTTAATAGCGTCCCATTGCAATCAAATAGAACTCTTTCCCAGGCTGATCAGAAGAAAAAAACCAAACAGCTAGCAGCTTGATTCTATATGGTTCGCACTTCTCCCCCATCTTGTGGAATGTTCCAGAGACTCAGGCTTTCCTGTCGTTGTTCCTCCTGGAACATGCCAGGCCCTGTTTCAGGGTCTGTTTCAAGCTCTCTCTATTCTTCCTGGGACGATCTTCTCTCCAGATCTCCAAACAGTTGCCGGCCTCATGCCTGAGCTCTCTGCTCCTCACAGACAGTCCTTTCTTGCACAGCCTGGCTAACGTCGCTCTCCAGCCTGTTGGATAATCCCACTGCACACTTCTATTTTTCTAAGTACCACTCTCTAAAATTACTTTGGTTTATGTATGTATTCATCGGCCTTTTCCCATTAAAATATAGGCTCCAGGGGCAGAAACTTGCATCTAAACACTGGTTTACAATCATGAGCGTGAAAGTGTAATGAATAAATAAGTGATTGAATGAATAAATAAGAGAAACCTGCTTCTAAACAGGGAAGACAGTATCCCAAGGCAACACTTCCAAGTAGAGAGACCCTGAAGAAAGAGACTCAGAAGGACTTTTCCATCCACCGTTCTCCAAACCCCTGAAGTATCTCAATACCTAGGAGCTGGATGGGCTCTCACACATGCTAACGTGGTACATTTTTCCTTTTTGATGTGGGAGATTACAAAGCATCCCAAATACTCCGGAGCACACACAGGATGAATGGCATGGGACCAAGACTCTGCTGCTCAGAACGTTTTGTGGGATTCCAGTAGCTTGTTTGGAAATCCCCAAATCCGTCTTGGTTCACATTAAGGAGAACTCACGTTCCCTGCAGGTTTAGCACGAGCTCCATCAATTGTGCCAAGCACGCCCCAAACACATCAACTGGGACCATCAATTCCTGTTGCAACTCTATGAATGTCTCTACCTGTCTGCAATTTAGAAAGCCGTGCGTCATCAGAAATTCTGTGTAGAAGACAATGCTAACAGGTGTCCAGGCCACAATTTTTCTGTAAGTGTTTTTGACTTATGTCTTAAGAAACTACCCAAGGGCCGGGCAGACACTAACAAAGGGACATGGAAGATGGAACAGGCGCACGCACGTAAATCTCCCCTGGTCCCAGGAGGCACTATGCCTCCCTAGCCTGCTGCCTCTCTCCTCCTAGTCATTCATTTCCAAAATTCAGAATCACATAGAAGACGAAGGAATGCTAAAATAAGACAAGGCAATCCTGACACCACAATGTAATTGCTATGCCAATACACGCTCCGTTCAAATAGATTCACACATACTTCTCTCAAATAAACTGTCTCTGGGAGATGCAAGTTATGACTTTAAGATTCCTTAAGGCTGTTCAGAGCATGCAAGTCTTTCCATATACAATGAAGCTATTATTTCAGTAATGGAACTAAAATAGAATTTCTATTAAACCAACTGTAATCCAAAAGAACGTCAACAAAGTAGGCTTTCTGAAGTGCCCTCTCCATCTTTTTCTTCTTGTACCACATGCCAGGTATTTAAAATTTACCATCTCATTTAATCTCCCCAACAGCCTAAGAGGCATATGTATATATCACAGATGAGGAAAGTGAGGTTTAAAGAAGCTAAGCTGCTTGTCCAAGGATGAGACAAGCCATTTAACTGAGATAAGAATCCAATTCTTTTAGTTGATAGACACTAATTCTGTGTGATCGCAAAGCCCATATCAGAGATGCTGCATGTTTAGGAACAAGCATGTTTAAAAAAGAAAACTGAGATGAAATGACTATTGAAAACTTTTTTTTAAAGTATTTCCACACCACACTGTAGAATACAATGCAGACTTTAGATAGAACGAAATATATCTACAGTTGCTAAAATGCAAGATTCTACAAAATGCATACTGAGTACAAAAAATTGTGGCGTAGAAAAGTATGAAGATATAATCCGATTTCACTTTGTCAAAAAATATACAGGGTTGCATGAACATAGACATGTTCTGAAAGAACGTGCAAAGAAATCTCAGTGGGCAACTCCGGGGGGCAGTACCAAGGGTGGGCTCATGCAGAGAGATTGAAATTTTCCCTTTACACCTTTCTGAATCTTCTGAGTTGTTTCATGTTCAAATATTGCTTTTTTATGAAAAGACAATCTGGCTTTTAAAAAGATGGTGTGATGTTCAGATCAGAAAAAAGGCCTACTCCTAGGAGGATCTGAACACTAGATATGGCTGCTTCAATCACCTGAGGTGATTTAAGAGCAAGTAAGATACAAAATTAAACACCTGTGGTAGATGAACAGCATTCAAAACCTGGAAATACACCCAACCTAATCAGTAGTTTGATTTTAAAAGAGATATATCATAAAATTTTTTAAAAATGATTGAAAGTATACGAAGATACTATAGCCAGCAATAGGAAAGAATAATTATTTCTATCTGCACCTCATGTCATATAGCAAAACAAACTTAGGTGTAAGTAAAACCTTTAAATGTGTTTTATTTAGGTAACTAAATACAAATAAATCCTAAAAAGCAGCAGAAGACAATTCAATATTTATCAGATCTTGTATTGGTAGTTACAAACTTTGACAAGTAAGAAGAGGCTGTTATAAAGATTTAAACATTTATAATAAAATAGCTTCAATAAAAAGAAAGTGGCAAACTGAAAAATATTACTTCAAATAAGATAGCAAAGGGTTAGTTACTATGTTTAAAATAGAGAGAAAAATATTATGGCCCTAATAGATAGTAAAATTTCATGTAAATAAAATCCATGCAATAAAAATTATAACTAGTAAAGCAACAATTGAAAAAATGTTCAATCAACTAATATTCAAATAAATTCAAATTTTTAAAAATATGAGGTTTATTTTTCCTATACTGAATTAGCAGTATAAAGACTGATATGATCAAAATTATCTAAGACTGAAACAAAATTTATATTCTCCCATTTTGCTGATGATATAGAAAGTGGAACAGCCTTTTTGGAAAGTAATTTCATAATATAGTCTAAGAATCATGAAAATTTTTATATTAGGTTTTGTCCTTTAGAAATTCTTCTCGATGGAATTTAGTCTAAAAAAAATCTGAACTTTTTTAAAGTAAGATGTCTTTGACAACACTGTATAAGAACAAAAATTCAGAATCAGCTTATATATTTCTAATAATAAAAAATTATTCGTTATGTAGAACAGGTGGTATAACTTTACTACATTTGAAAAATGTGTTGGCCGGGCTTGGTGGCTCATCCTGTAATCCGGCGCTTTGGGAGGCCGAATGTGAGTGAATTGCCTGAGCCCATGGGTTCGAGACCCGCCTGGGCAACTTGGCGAGACCTCGTCTCTACAATAAATCAAAAATTAGCCGGGCGTGGTAGCGCGCGCCTGTAGTTCCAGCGACTCGGAAGGCTGAGGCGGAAGGATCGCCGGAGCCCAGCAGGTCGAGGCTACGGGGGCTGGGAGCGGCCACTGCACTCCAGTCTGGGCGACGGAGTGAGACTCCAACTCAAAAAAAAAAAAAAGAAAAATGTGTTATTATCGAATGTAGCTCTTTTTAATATTTCATATTGATATATTCATTTTTACAAAAAATAGTATAGGTGCTTAAGTATATGTTCATTGAGTTCATCCAACATTGTTGTGTGATAAAAGATATTGCCTGTATTTTGTTATGTTGGGATATGTAAAATAAATTGAACCATGTTATTTAATAATGGAATACCTCATTGTGGTACTGCATGAACCAAAACTGAAATAATCATTTCCACTAAAAGCAGCTATATGATTGCAAATACAAAGAACTTAGAACGTGGCTGTTGTATCCGCAGTCTAGTTTGCTTGAAGAAAATGCTTCTGCACTTTAGTAATCAGAAAATAGTTACTCCATAAAAGAGCATATTTGCAAGTCAACATACGTCTATAAATAAACAGTTCAATTTCAAACTTCCTGGAAATGAGTATTTAACATTTAATCAGTAAGTGCAGCCAGTGAAACTACTAAATTAATTTAGTCAAAAGACAAAATGAATATCATGAATTGGCACTCATTAGCACAACATACTTTAAAGCACTAAAGAATAAACTGCATTGAGGGCCCATCTGGAGTGACAATAACAAAACATTTTTATAAACAGTTTATTAAAAAGAAAGCAGAAATAGATTTGACCATTTAAACTATTTTTCTTTTCTGGCATAATTTCTGTCTTAAAAAAAAAAAGTTAAGTAATTTCATTTAAACCATTTTCCCAAGAAATAACATTTAGGAAAAAAGTGATTCACAAGTGCTTCATGAAATTGCTTTTTACTACTTCCTCACAGTCATAAATCTGCAATTTTTTTCTGTAGTTCTAAATAATTTTTAAATCAACATTCCGCCCACCATAAATTGGCTCTACCAATTAATTACTCTGAAAGACTCCTAAAATTCCATTATTCACAGATGGGTCTAGAGTTTCTACACATGGTGTGTTTAAGACAGTGTTCGCCCTTTGATCCAAACTATATCTCAGGGACGTTCTAGAAAGCAAATAAACAGCCTTGGAAGACAGAGTGTTTCCCTCCAGAGCCTCAGGGCACTGGGGGTTATTTCCCATTACAAAGATTAAAGTTCTCTAAGCTCAGAGTTCCTCTCCTGCAACACAACTCACTGTGAGTCCAGGTGCCATCTGGTTCATTGGTGTCTCCTTATGGAAACTGGCACTTGGAGAATCGATCCCAAAATGAGAATACACTGGCTCCTGTTATTGCTAAGATAAAAAACTGCCCCTCATCTTTGACCCAGGAGGTGTGTGTCTTTCACCAGCATCCAAGAGACTATGACAGGCCACCTTATAAGCCTGTGAGTAAAAATCTCAGACCTTCATAGCTCTTGACCCCCTAAGACCATATCCTTTACCCATGATTTATCAATTGTTTTCGGGACCTAGAAGCTTATGATTTTCTGTAGCGAAGTGAAGCCTGGGCCCTGCACTGCACATTTTCCATCATGCAGCAAGTCACCTCTAGCTGTAAGAAACAAGAAAGACAGACGATGAAGAGAAGAAATTGACATAACCCAGTTTTGAAACACACAGTGGCCTATATTTGGAACAAATAATAGCAGAGTCACATGAGGCCGATTTTTCTAATCATCCAAAATTACTTGGCTCTAAATATTTTATCACCTTCTGTCTCAGTAATTTACATGTCAAGAAACAAAATGGTCCAGAAGGCGTTTGTGCCAAATCACAAAGTTTTGGCACAAGATGGAAATGAAGGAGATGGGTCAGAAACTTCAAGTTTTGTTCTCGAGACATCTTTTCTTTTCTCCGCTTTGATTATTTGTAGCCCAAATCAAAACGACACCATCGGCTGATATTCCAACAACAAACTCTAAAAGGAGTTTAGCCTTAATTACTGGATGACAATTTCTTAAAATCTGTGTCTAATTAAAATGTCTCAAACTCTGCATATTTCCTCTATAATTCCTACATGATTATTTTTCTATTGGTACTGAATATACACCTTATACCCAAGGAAGAGGAGCACGTCTAATTCTGGGTTCCAGGTAGTGCATGGAACAGCCTGTGTGTAAATGATACGGCACAAATAAGAATGATAATGACAAACACTGTCAGACTTTATCCACAGTAGTTTTTCTGTTTCAAGGGGCAGAAATGAAGTGAAAATGCCAAAACCAAGAAATAGTTCTTTCCTCCAATAACGGAAAAGAAATGTGTTGTGCCGGGCTCGGTGGCTCAGCCTGTAATCCCTCGCCTTTGGGAGGCTGAGGTGAGTGGATTGCCTGAGCCCGCGGGTTCGAGACCCGCCTGGGCAAGCAAGACCTCATCTCTACAATAAAATAAAAAAAAAAAAGATTCCAG
>CAUYQG010112629.1:0-41482 GCA_963574415.1 Tarsius wallacei | reverse complement strand
TTTTGATTTATTGTAGAGATGAGGTCTCGCTTGCCCAGGCGGGTCTCGAACCCGCGGGCTCAGGCAGTCCACTCACCTCAGCCTCCCAAAGGCGCGGGATTACAGGCTGAGCCACCGAGCCGGGCTAACACACACATTTTTTAATTGTTATTTTTTATTTTACTAGCCAGTAGTAAAAAATTAACATTTAATAATTCACCTCACTTTACACGTGGGTATTATAAATAAGATGAGAGAGTAGTGTATTTACTGTTCTGTATGTTAGTAATTATTATGTGTATATTTTATCTAAGTATAGAAGTAAGTTCTGTGAAGGCTAGAAGAATAGCACATTCTCTGGCATATTTTGTGCCCTTAATTTGTTGTTGCAAAATCATTTTAACTAATTTAGGGAAGTAGTTAGCAGTCAAAGTCTCATTCTTCATACTTTATTAATTGATAAAGATATTTAAATTGAGGCATGTGACTTGGCTACATTAAAAATAATGCTAGAAATAATGGAATTAATATTATAATTTTATGTTTTCCCAAAATGAATATACATTGCTTTAAAGAATGTTAAGCACAACTTTGGATAAAGATATAAAAATACATTCTTATTTTCTCATTTCAATGTGATGTTTTTCTTTTTGTTAATTTAAATGCAGATTATTTTGTCTTGTGATAATAATACACTATTTTCCTTTCAATCCTTATTTTCTAAGATAAAAATTAAGCTCACTTGATCTTGGGAGAGTCATATAACTGAAGTGCAGTATCAAATCAAGTCACCCAGAAAGTCTGTTATATCTTCTGTAAATAAATAGGCTGTTTTTTTTTCTAATGTGTTTCCAGACGATTGGTGTAGAGAAATCAAAGTTGGGGAAGAAGGAGGCTGAATATGACCAATCCTGTGAATTAAGAGTACTTTCAGGTTGCTTCCATTTTATAGGAGTCTCTTTTGCCTTTTGCAGCTGAAACCATCCATGTCATGATAAATTGTGGCTGCCCCTAAATGTGATTCATAGACTCAGAAGCTAAAATCATCTCAAGCACATAAATATTCATCAGGATGATCTACAGACCTCAGGTGGTCTCCAAATCTTTGCAATTTTATATAAAATGGTGCCTATGTTTGGGAATAACGTCTTCAGAAACTTGAAGGCTTCTGTGACCCTGAAAATGTAAAGACTGGCTGCTTTAAATCCCTGAAGGTAAATTTTAGGAAGACTGTGCTCATTGACCACAGTAGAATGTTAATGAAGGGTGATCTTGTACAAATAACAGACATACTGCCACTGGCACAGAAACTCAACCAAAAGTCATTTACAAATCATTTTCAATTTGAATATTGCATATCATGTATGTTCTCTAAATTTTCTACTTTTAAGAGAATGGTTTAATAATACCATCTGAAATGTGATATTTCACAAGAACGTACAGAATAAAACACGGAAAACATTAAGCCACTTTAATTTAATATAACTCATTTTCTGTCATGTAAAATTACCTGTAGTTCATGCAAAATTTTCATCTCATATTAACTTCTGTTACAATGACAACCATCAATGAGACTGAAATACTTGGAAAGCAAAATATCAATGACCTTCAAATGAACTTGTTAAGGAAAACCATGTGGGTCAGTATGAAAAGTTGATAACTGGATATGTATTTACTGTGGTAAAAGATTAAAAAATATTTAAGCTGGAAAAGATAATTTTTTGAGTTCAAAGGGTCGGAGCTCTTCCAGAAATATATTTTAAAATGCAATAAAATTGTTCTTACATAGAGTTGAAAAGGCTCTAATGTTTAAAAACTATATTGATAAATCCTCAATACATATATCAGCTATACTAAAATACAGGTTTATATTCAAGCTTTAATGCAGTTATAACAAAAATTGTTATTTTACTTGTGTTTAATCCAGCATTTAAGGACAATTTATAGAACTATGCAGGTTCTGTACTCTACCAATTCAGAAAAATACAACTCTGGTCCACATTATTATTACTATCAAAATAAATCCAATCAAATATATATTTTCAAAGTAAATTGGAAAAGTAATCAAAGATAAGTATCCAGAAGTCTGATTTAAAATTTTGATAATTTAATTGATCAACACATTATAACTTTACACATGTGCACTTTATAGTCTTTTTTTTTTTTTAATGAGTCATTCGCTGTGTTCTGGATAATTGTCTATACCACATAATGTCAACCATAACTAGAAATCATCAAGTCATTCACCAACAATATAGAAGCAAGCGAGTAAAATAATTACAAAAAAAGGAATGATTAGCAACATAGATAAAATGGATATGGTATCAACTATCTTTTAAACCTTTCCTTTCATTGCATAGTTGCTGGTGGAAAATGGCAACATTTCTAAGGATGTAGAGGCATAAATCACAAGAAATAGGAAATGTACCTTCACATCACTAAAACAATACAGTTACAATAATAATCTTTTAAGAATGAATGATCTAGCAATTTTATTTTAGGTCATAAACCTCTGAAAGCATTAACAGTCAGTCATTGTTTTCCTGCAGAATTTCCTATTAAGATTCCAGCTGGCAGCTTTGTGAAATGATTAAGGTTATCCCTTTACAGCGATTCGCTCTGATTCTCAAAAGACATTTAAAAAGGCTACTATAGAATTTCTGTGCTTGCATATAGGGTATTGTCAAAAGGCACTCTCCTCTCAATGCTCCTGGCTGGGGTTCGTTGCAGTTTTCTTGCTACTGGATTAGAAAAGTTGTATTGGATATCCTATAAATACCATAAGTTTAACAATTCAAATATATTTAAGCTGAATAGACTATCATTTCCCCTAAACAAGTTGCTCCACCTGTATTTTTGAACTCAACTGTGCAAGCCAGAAACCTGGTAGTAATATTATAAGACTTGATGATAATACAAAAAAAAGATTGCTATGTAATGACTTACCAAAATGAACACCATAATATTTGGAGAATAAAGTAGGGATATTTCCACCTGTTTCATTTCCAAAGATTATTTCTTTCTGTTACTCACTTTTTATGTGATAAGTTATAGCAGAAATACCCTTGATTTGAAAAATGATAAAAATGATTAAGACATTTGGCTACATTTGGTGATGAGATTTGCATTGCAATTCCAGTGTTGCCATTTAATAACTGTGTATCCTGGCAAATTATTTCAACTTCCCAAGTTTTAATTTTTTTGTATACATGCTAGAAAAATAATACTAAACTTTTAAGATTAATTCAACATATTGATAAATCACATAGTACAGAGCTTGATACATAGCAGGCACTCTTTAAACAGCAGACAGCAGTCATTTCTAGTATTAGTACCACTCAAGCATGCTAGCTTGACCTGTGATAGCCAGGATGATGTAGAAACTTATGATTGCAAATAAAATAAATAGGTATCATCAGCGGGTTGCCTGCCAGCCTCACAGGTGAGGAAAATGTCATTTGAGTACAGACAGGGTACTCATTTTGACATAATTACATGGTGGTTCCCAGAGAAAGCCTTTCTTTACTAGTTGAAGTCATAAGGAAGGTACAGATTGAACCTGAAGTGGAAACATTGTTTGGGGCGGAGTATGTGTTGTGTGATGAAAGAATGTATTTATCCCAGTTGAATATTTTTTGAAGTTTCTGATGTGAAATCTCTAATTAGTCATGTAGCTTTTTAATCCTGTTATTCTTGCACTGAAAAAGGCTTTGTGGCCAGGCAGTGGCTCAAGCCTGTAATCCAAGCCAAGGTGAGGGGATTGCCTGAGCCCACGAGTTTGAGAACAGCCTGGGCAACTTGGCGAGACCTCATCTCCACAATAAATCAAAAAATTAGCCGGGCGTGGTAGCGTGCACCTGCAGTTAAGGATTTTCTGAGCCCAGCAGGTCGACGCCGTGGTGGCTGTGAGTGTGTCACTGCACTCCAGCGTGGGCGACAGAGTGAGACTCCAACTCAAAAAAAAAAGAAAAGAAAAAGGCTTTTTGTTCAGTTCTCAAACTGTTCCCAATATCCTGTTGTAAAAGGGCAACAACCATGGTCTTCGCTGGTGTCTTGATTTCTTTTTGCCAACTTTGGTTTGAAATCACTAAAGGTTTCTAACAGTATACAAGGGTCAAAGAAAGAGTTCCCCAAAATATTAAGAAATATTGCTGTACTTTATGCCTAAATTGCAGAAGCCTTTTCTGATGACTCCAGATGCCCTGGCCATACGCCCTGAGCTCTATAATCACCTTTCACACACTAAATCCACTGTAGACATTTGGCTGATGGTTTAGTTCAGAACTCCTTTTTAGTTATCAGATTTCACTGGCATTTTTAATTTAAAAAAAATTATAGCAGAGATATCTTGAGTTAAAGAAGATTATTTTCAAGCAAAATTTTCAGAACTATGAATAATAAATCACTCACAGACATAATGAAACCATGATTTGATAAACCTATATATGGTTTTTGTCTGGAAAGAAACATGTAGGAACATTTTTGCTATATAAAGAAACGTCTGAGGGATGTTTTACCAGAATGGTCATTTTTGTTTACTCTGAACATACAAAATAATTTTATCCTGACAAAATATTTCAAGTAAAGAAAAGAAAGAAAATTGAAGGCTAAAGACATGTGTAATAGACAGACGCTTGAAATAAAAGGTTTGGTGCGGATGCTCACATCTTTACCAGTGAGGCCTCCGGGGCCAGCTCCTCATAGAAGGTCCTACAGATACAGGCAGCAGGTGTGTAAACGGAAGAAGTCAAAAAGGAAATGCATTTGCTTTTTTTCTTAGTTATAGAAGGCTCTGAAAAGATAATTCTCATTTATTCCTCATAATTCTTACCTTAATTCCTTATTTTAATTTTGTGATCATAAAAGACTTTGTTTTGTTGCCTAGGAGATAGGTGATAGAAGAGGAAATGTGAACTAAATAAAGGTTGTTGAGAAAAGAGAATGGGGCTAATTTTTTTTCTGTTAATTCAAAAATCTAAAAATACATGATCAAAAAAATATTATAGTTCAAGGGAAAGTCAAATCATTATCCTGAGGATGTAGCAACAAAAAGAGACCTGGATAAAATTAGGTAATATCAAGTACTGAATTCATATTCCCATTCCATACTCTGACATAAGTTATAGAGATTTTATTCCTGAGATTTTTTCAGACTTTTATTTCTAATATCGAAGATATGCATTATACTTAAGTATACTGGACCATTAAAATTATCTAGCAATATACTGACAATTGTAAGTCTAGGGTATGACTAGAAAATGAAGTGATATATTTTATTGTTATTATAAGCCAGTCAATTTGCATGAATTCTTTAACTCTAAGAAGATTGCTATTTACATTGTAAAATGAAAAAATTGAGGCTCAAAGACCCAAAAAATAACACTGGTGGAGCCTCCATCTGAGAGGCAATTTTAACCTACTATTAAGGAATATCTTTTAGGGTAAGACAGACCTGTTCCTTGTTACGTGGACTGCACTGATGATGTGATGCTGGATCATTGACTTCACTTCTCTAGATCTCAGTTTTCTACTCCATAAAATAGTGTGATAAAACTTTCCTCTAATAGTTGTAAGGATCATATAAGGTAATTCTCACCCAGTGTCCATAAATAGTCATTGATCAATAAATAGCTGTTCTCCATACTATTATTGTTGTTATTATCTTCAGGTCTTTCTGATTCCAGTGTTTCTTCACTTATTACTGGGACATTTATTCAAAGTTGGTTCAGGAATTTATATATTGATACTTATATTTCTACACTCTACTAGAAATATAGTATACTAGCTTACCATGAGATAAACTTGCTTCCTGAAAGAATAGTAGGTAAAAGTCTCATTTATCATTGTTCAGAGGTAAATTAAAAAAAAAAAAAAAGATAGTATCCTTATTTCAACTTGTAGGCCCTGGTAACAGACCTGGTCCCAGGTAAAATTGTGAAAAAAAAAAAAAAAAATCTTGGCGAACTTTTCTCTTGTTGTCTGACATTTTTCCCATTAACTCTCAATGTTTTGTTGGTCTTTCTCTCCTCTCTTTCCTAATGTAACATGTTATTTAGCTATTCCCTAATACTTGTTATTCAAACTATAATATAAACCACTACCTTTGAATCAGCTAAAAGCTTAACTGGATTAAGCTTAATCAACTACAACTTAACTGCCTGCCAGAAACAAAAAAGAAAAAGGTAAAAAAATCCTCTCTGTACAAAGATGAGATCTAAAAACATAAACGTCTAATATTTTTCATATACAGTATATGTCACTCAGAAAACAGGCAGCATGCAAAAACTGAATGAATAAATAAAAGAAAAGAATTAACTGAAAATAAAGTGAAGCAGAAAATCAGCTAATAGAAACACACCACTGGAAATCTAGGTATTAGAACTTGAAGAAAATAATTTTATAATAACAGAGATTAATATAGAAAAATATTAAATGACAAAATAAAGAATATCAGTCAAGAACTGGAAGCAATATAAAAGAATCAAATGATAATTCTAGAATTGAAAAACAAAAATAACTGAAATTATGCATTAAGTAGTGTCTCATCTAAGAATTAGACAAATCTGAAGGAAAAGCAGTATAATGGAAGGTAGCCCAGAAAAAATCATTCTGAAACACAAATAGATAAGAGAATTTAATGTAAAGAAAGATGTATAGTCATAGTGAAAGAGTGAATGAATAGGTAGTCGGAGTCCATAAAGGAGAGGAGATATAGAATGGGACAGGGCAGTATTTGAATAAAAATAAAGGTTCCAATTTTTTAAAAAACCTGTTAATACTTCAGGAAGCACAATAAGATATAGCAGAATAAATTCGAATAAAACAAATTCTTTACATATTAACTGACTTAATTTTAAATTCAAAAACAGATGTGAGCAGACAGAAGGTACACAAGAAGAAAAGAAAAAAAGGCAAAGAAATGATTTGTTAAGAGAAAACCCAAACAAGTTGGAAAATAAAAATTAGTAATTACAACAAACGTAAGTGAATTATATCATACATTAAAACCAAAATTTTCACATTGATTAAATGTTAAAAAATTCTCTCACATGCTCTTTCAGACATAGATTTAGAAAATGAGGGTGGGGGAAGCTATACCAGGCAAATAATAGTAAAAAAGTAAAACTGACATAGCACAATATTTTCTTTAAATGAGAAAGCAGGATTTATTGAGAGGACAGAAAAGCTCCCACAGTAAGAGGGACCAGAAGGGGTTGCCCAGCACAGTATTTTATAGGAGAGAATTTAAGCAAAAACTGTTTTAAGTGAAGTTTCTGAGAGACACAATAAGACTGTTCAGCTATCACACCAAAATGCACGTTCCTTAGTAGTCATGGGGAAATTGAGCTGATGAGTGTGGCCTTAATAGAATTCTAAGTGTTAAAGGTACAAAGAGAATAAACATATGTTGGAAGAGAACAAGCATCCAAGTATTGAATGTGGGCTGAAGTTGAACAGAAAGAAAGTACTGGCAGCATCTGTGTTAAACACTCAACTAATTTTCCTGTTTTTAATACTTAATACCTTCCCCTTAGGTTTTTTTGTGAGGATTAAATGAGTTAACACTTGTAAAGAACTTAAAACAGTGACTTTCATCTAATGTCTCTTCAATAAGCATTATATGTTATTATTGTTGTTATTATTGTCCCCTGGAGTAATATTTTTTAATGAGTACTTTAGTTCCAATGTCTTACTACATGAAAATTAAGAGATTTTAAAAATATTTATGGTAAGGTTATTTTACTGTAATTCGAATTATTTCCATGTGTTCTAAGATGTGATGAGAAAGATCAGAGACATCAAATGTAGTCTCAATTCCATTCACAGTTTTGAACAGAATACTGAATAATATGGTCCTCCAAAATAAAATAATGAATTTTTAAAATAAGTCCTTCAAGTCACTAAGGCAGATACTGTTATCCCCATCTTACTAATAGAGAAACTCAGACTCAGAGAAGTCTGCTGATTTGGCCAAGACCACCAAAAAAAAAAAAAGTACAGCAGGACCTGAACTCATATCTGAATTCATATCTTCAGGGTCTACATCCAGAGATCTTTAAAAATCCTCTTACCCACTCTATCAGACACAGAAGTATTATATAAATAAGAGGATGTGGAGGAGGGGAAGAGTTATAACAGGAAAATAATAATAAAGATGAAACTTGAAAGTGAATTTACAAACAGATGACTGTAACTGTAAGCCTTTGGTGACTCAGAGTAGAAAAATAATAAACTTAAAATGTAGAGCTTAAAAAATAACTAAGAGTGTAGAAAAATCACATGCAAAAAAAAAAAAAAACCCCAAACAGATTTATACACATAAAAGATAGTCTGAGATCAATATTTCTTACCTTAAAAACACAAGTTTTTGTATATTTTTTGCTTTGTTTTTAATGTATTTCACAAGAGAAAATGGGGAAAATATGATATAAAAGGCCATTTTTGAGATTTTCTTTAAAAAAAAGATAAAAGAATTGAAAGATACAAATTTTAAAATATCTGATGTGATTGAAAATCATGAGACAATTCTCTGAGGAAAGAAAACCAATGTGACTACCTTTTCAGGTTATGATTTAACATCTGATGAAAGATCAAGAGGACTGATATGTGGTTTTATGCAGGAAGTGTGTGATGTTGCACACTGTAGGTAATACCACCGATCAGTATAGAGATAGCATTTTGATTTGTGCCTCTGTAAAGCATAATTCTGTAACATAAATATATTTTTAAACGAGTACTCTAGAATCTTCTGTGAAACGTTCTGGTTGTCAGGGACCTTTGTTTATTTTTCTTTATACACAAACCCAGCCCAGTTGTTCAACTATGATTATAGACAATCTCTCATAAATTACTCATGAACTCGTAGGAATTTAAAATTTTCTAACTGTCGTTGTTTTGCTTTCAGTAATAGACAGCTGAGGAGTGGAAAAGACTTCCCAATGTTCAATTTTTTTCTTAAACCATTCTATTAATATGTGATTTTGAATAAGTCTTTAAGAACTCCAGTCAGATAACCTTCTGAAGAGTGTGTCATGCTTAAATTACTACATAAATGAGAAATAAATTCTAAATTATTTAAACTACTGTTATGTATTTGTTACAATGGCTGAAAATATTATACAATCACAACTACTAAAACCTCTGAAAAACCTCAGTAATATGTCCACTAAGTGCTATAAATTTATTTGGAAGCTCACATGTTTGACAGAGCTGGTATGTGTTTTCTTTACTTAAAAAAAAAAATATATATATATATATATATTATATATATATATTTCCCAAAGAAATAAAAACTGTGTAAGAGGAAGTAGTAGCAAATATATCATTGATGTGACTTACGGAAAATAACTTAGTTTGGACTTTCTAGAAGTTAGAGCTAAAAAGAAACAGGTTGCATAATTCTTATTTCTAAAAAGGTGAGATAGTATCTGCTTAAAAGAAAGAAAATTTTGTCAGTACTGCATTACAAAAAGAGTAATTGCATGAGTACTCAAATAACTTTTAAGGATAAATGATTAACATTTTAAATAATTTTTATGTAAAGTCAGTTTTTACCAATCCTTGTTAAAACCCTAGAGACTATCAATAAAGTATGTTCCAGTGAAAATATTTGTGAAGTTACTTACCATTAATTGTAGCATTCCAGAAACCTAATTTGATTGAAGGATATAATTCAAAATATATAATGAAATGAACAGATTATTTTATAATGCCAGCATTTTTTTAACAAAAACTGCATTTTCCAGTTTGAGGACCTATTTTTTTCACCAGATGACTTCAATGCATATAGTATGTTTTTCTAAATGAAATCTTTTCTCATAAGTGAATAAGTTTCTGAGGTTAAATTACTGTTAACCCTGTTTCTCAGATTAAGATAATTCCAGAAGTGAGATAGCAACATGTTTGAAACACTCATTAAACAGAGCATGCAGTTTAAAACTGCATAAATAAAAGTTACATAACAATATAAAAGTGTTTCATGATTTTATCTATCTAAATAAAATGTGAAATTGTATTTAAAATATAAGGCTTTATAAGTTTTAGTTTAACACAAAGTATATTTCATGAGCAAATCAATTTGCTGGATAAATAGTTTTATTTATAATATTCCTTTTTTAAAAAAAGATTATATGATGGTTAAGTATATGTGTCAATTTCACTGGGCCAAGGTGTCCAGATTAAAAATTCTTTATGGGTATATCTAAGAGTTTCTGGATGAGAATAGTATTTGAATCAGTGGACTTTGTAAAGGAGGTTGGTTGGCCTCCCCAATGTGTTTGGGATCTCCAGTCCCTTGAGGGCCCGATTAGTACTAAAGGCAAAGAAAAGAAGAATTTACCCCTTTTGACTTCCTGTCTTCCTGCTTGAGCAGGGACATGCATCTTTATCTGTCTCTGGACTGGAATTTACAGCATCAGTTCCCCAGTTTCTCAGGTGTTCAGACTTGGCCTAAATTATACTACCAGCGTTCCTTGGTGTCCACTTTGCAGGCAGCAGATCATGAGACTTCTCACTCTTCATAATTATGTGAGCCAATTCTCATTAAGAATCTCTTCCTACATATTCTATGGGTTCTGTTTCTCTGGAGAATCCCAACACAGGTGATCAACAGTGATGGCTGGGCTTTGGTTGTGGTTTGACCTGAAGAATTTTGATTTATGATTCACTATGGGCTTTCTACACAGACTCAATAAGATCACAGTATATTTGATTCTTCCAAAAGTTGTAATAAAAATATATGCCTGCCATTCACTTCCAACAGCCAGCTTTTTACTCAATATAGACAACTCTGTATTTGGGGCATATTCTTATATGACATCCTACATTTTCCTAGGAGGCTAGTTCTGAGCTTTATTATTTGAATACATTACAAAGTTTGTATTTTCTTATTCTTAAGTAATATTGCCCAGATTTTCTGCATTAATTAATAATAAATTAGGTACTTTGAAACTCAAGTTTCAGTAGCTGTTTATGCTGTAGTCTTTGTATTTATTGGAAGATTCTTCACAAAAACTGTAATAAAGGCATCTCTCTCTTCCCTGGGAATGTCAGGAATTACATGAATGTTTCACAGTGCCTTTTGATAGTCACCTAGGCATCTATCACCCCTCAAGTTCAGCCAATTCCCAGGGACAGGAATCACCTCATATGTTTTGCTGCAATAGCAGTTGAAAGCCTTTTTGTGCTATCAGTGTTGCAAAGAGATAACTTCCAATAACCACTGGAAATTATTCTAGCACACATGTTAAATAAATTACTCAGTAGTAAAATTATTTAAATTTTTCATCCCTGGAGAGAAATCTAACAATTATGGAGGCCATGTGGTATTCTCAGGATGAGTGTAAAATCCCCTTTGATGTTAAGGCTTATTGATAAAAATAATTAATCACCCTGCAAATATTATGATTTTTTTCTTTGAATGCTCGCCACAGAACACTTACTTATCCTTTTTGATGAGAGATCAGTTTTCTGTGTGTTGTTGTTGTTGAAGAAAATGATAGTAACCATCTGCTGAGTTAAGTAACTATTTGGACTTCTTACTAAAATAAGAATAATCCCATATCTCAAATCCATAAAAACATGATTTAGCAAGAGATAGCCCACTGTTCAAAAATCAGCAAGGCAATAATGAAACATACTTTTCTTTATTCTCTGAAACTGGCATTCCAAAGTACAGAGTATCCTTTCACCCCTCCCAGAAAGAAGCTGCTAGCTTCATTGTTCAAGCCCTGCAGAACATTAGCAAGCAAATCCTCTCACTCTGACTTTACAGAAAGAACAAACAGCAACCAAAATTAACAGCATAGAAAGTCACCAGCTTTGTTTGAGAAATTTGAGGGAGAGAAAAGTGCTCTGGCCCCAAAAATCTCTTGTACTTCCAGTTCAGAAAGACTTAGCATTTTGAAGTCAAAGATATTTTCTCCAGGAAGCCACAGTGAAACCGGATTTGTCATGAAGTGTTAAAAAAGTAATAAAGCATTAGCAAGGATTTGGTAGCCAAATTTTTAACACAACTGTGAGAACTGAGGAAGTGGGGCAGGGTGAGTATATCCTGAAGGGTAATTAAGGAGGAAAGGCACAGAGTACTCAGCTCAAAAGGATAGACTAGGGCTGTAGTTCAAAGGCAGAATCTGGATTCTGGATACCTGGGATAACAGAGTGGGTACTTGCAGAATGATGAAAGAGAGAGGTAACAGGGAATGTTACAACAATACCACTCCAACAAAAAGCCTTGATCTGCTCAAATTGTGCCTAGAGGCAATGTCACATGACACATGAATCTCCAAAATATACTTCCACATTGCACAAACATAGAAATGATTCCATGAAACTTACTTGGTGTCAAGGCCAGGAAATAAAAAGAATAAAACTTGGAACTAATACAGATAAACTCCAAAGAACTTCTTATTTGTCATGTGAAAGATTTACTTTGATTAGACAAGATCAGGTGTGTTCAGGGTGGTATGGCTATAGACAAAGATTTACTTTGAATACATTGAAACAGAAGTATATATTATTACTTTCCTAACTAAGCTGAAAAGTAACAAGAACTAGAAAGAAAATGCTGCTCCTGACAGTCAGGCAGATAGCCTTGGTGCTCTCATGTTGAACAATTTCACAGAGCATTAACATATAAAAGGCCACTCTTTGTGATAGATCAAGGCAAGACAAGTCCACTCCATAGTCATGGCTGAACACATGGTCACATTTCAAGCACAAAATCCTAAACATCCCCCAGTTCCAGTTAATAGGAGCACTTCATCAATCACAGGTTTAGCCTTCCTCTAGTTCACCATCTCTACAGATACGATTTATTTAGTACCCAATCATAGCATTGTCCCCACTTGCTGACAATACTCAACCTATAGCAAAGCCTCAATCCACCAAATCACCCAGCTAAAGCCCAAATCTGATATTAAGTCGCTTCTAATATCTTGTGTTCAAAATACTACCATAGCTCCTTGAAGTGTACATTCTCCCTTGCTGCAATGCATCATCAACTCAGTAGTCAACGTATCTGACCAAATAGATATGTTCCTGACAGACTTTGGCCAGCCCACGGAATTACACTTTTCCACAAAGATAAAATTGCTTCAAATCTTTCAGGATAATTTCTGCTAGGGAACTCAAGGACTTACTTATTTAACCTCTGTCACACTGTTGTATCAACAATAAAGTTTTAATTTAGTCTTAAAAATGTATTAACTTCCTCATTGCCCCATTCTTGATATAAATTGTTTGATAGGACATTTTTGATCTCTGAGTAGAGGACTAATGTGTATCTTGTGAAGCAATTAAAAAGGTAAATAACATATGCCATGTTGACTGCTCTTGCAGAAAAGGAGACCACAGAGCAATTATGTAATTAATAAATACAATAATAGAGAACAGCTGTTTGTCTGAGTCGTAAACACATCTCTCCCCAATTTGCAGGCTGTTGGTGTATCCCTGTTGAACCAGGTCTCAGGGTTCCTGCTCAAGTATACTGCTGTACTATCCTTCCCATGTTGACTCTGGCCTTGGCCATGTATTTTGCTTTAGTAAATGGGCACTGGCAAATGTTAAGGACTGAATTCTACCTGTGCTCCCAAAATTCATAGGTTGAAGCCATAACTCTCAATGTAACTATATTTGAGGAATAAGCCTTCAAGAAGGTTTTGAGTCCATTAGGTATACTATAACAAAATACCTTAGACTGGGTAATTTATAATAATAGAAATTTATTGTTCTCAATCCTGGAGACTTGGAAATCTAAGATCAAGTGCCAGCAGATTCAGTGTCTGGTGAGGGCTTGTTTCCCCTAAGTGGCACCTTGCTGTGTCTTCACATGGGAAAGAGACAAGCATGGCCCCTTAATCCTTTTTTTTAATAGGACACTAATCTCATTCAATTCATGAAGCCTCTGTCCTCATGACCTAATCACCTATGAAAGGCTTCACTGAATACTGTCACACTGAGGATTAAATTCCAACATATAAATTTTAGGGGAACACCAATATTTGTACCACAGCAGGAGGTAATAAAGGTTAAATGAGGTCAAAACAGTGAGACCCTATTTAAATATTATAAGAAGCAGAAGCAATGCCAGAGATGTGAGCATACAAAAAAAAAAAAATCCATGTGAGAACACAGAGAGAAGATGGCCAACCTCAAGCCAAGGAGAGAGTCCTTAGGAGGAACCAACTCTGATGGTATCTTGACTTCTAGCCTCCACGACACTGAGAAATTCTGTTATTTAATCCACTCAGCCTGAGTATATTAATACTGCAAAAATGATGCAAGGAGAGTCTTGATAGCTTGGACACTTTTGGGGACCGCTACACTGTGAATATGTTTGAATTTGACAGATTGAAATATCATGTGGAAGAGAAGCAAGAAACTTAGATATGACACAGAGTTGAGGCAACAAGCATATGGCTCCAATCAGACCATTCCAACTATCCCCCATCCATTTGAGCCACCCCAGCTGAGGTCTAGCTATCATGGAACAAAGATAATCCAGACCTGCCCTGCCCAAATTTTTGGCACACAAAATTATGAGCAAGTCAAATAAGTATTATTTTAATTTTTTAAATTTTGAAATGGCTTATTACACAGCAACAGATAAATGAAAGAGAAATTGGTACTGGAAAGGAGATGCTACCTTAACAAATGCCTAAATATGTAACATCAGTTTAGGGGTTATGTGATAGGTGTGTCAGGTTTCATTAGTCAGGATTCTCTACAAAAAAAACAAATCAGTAGGGTCAATTTTAAGAAATGTTTCACACAATTGTGAGGGCTGGCAAGTCTGAAATCTGTAGAGCAGCTCAAAAAGTTGGAAATGCCACCCAGAAATGCTGATTTTGTAGTTTTAGTCCAAAGACAAACAAGAAGCAGAATTTCTTCTTTCTCAGAAGACCTCAGTCTTTTTTCTTCGTTATATCCTTCAACAGATTGAATGGGGCACATCAATTATAGATAGTAATCACTTCTACTCAAAATCTACTAACTTAAATCTTAATAAAATACGAAGAAAAACATAAAATAAATGGGGAAAAAATAAGGGAGTGGAGAATCCAAGAACTGTATGATAACATTAAATGGTCCAAAATATGTGCAATTGACAACCCAGAATGAAAAAATAAAATAGAAGAGAAAAACATATTTGAAAATATAAAGCCTGCAAATTTTCCAAAAGTGATGATAAACTACAAATTATAGATCAAAGGCACCCCAAAACTGCAAGCAAGATAGGCAACTCTGTTCCTTTTGTGCTCTTCTATAATTTGCCTATCAAGCTTCATTCATACTAAATTTTTTTCAGTTTTTAGAATTTCCCATGTTTTCTTATTTTTATATTTTTGTACTGACTGCATTTGTGTTGCTAAGATACTGCATTTATTTCTTCTTCTGGTAAATTTCTCACCATAGATAGGACTTATTTCTGGTAATTTTTCTGAGCCCAAATCTGGGTTAGGTGTCTTTTTTGACATGTTTATATACAATATTGCACTACCTCCATAGTTATAGTCACCATATTGCATTTATTTGCATCAGTGACTAGACCATAAATTCTCTGAAACTTGAAAATCTGTTTTGTTCAGTATTGTATCTGCAGCAAATTCACATAGTTTCATTTTTGTTATGACATGCTTTAGGTATCAGAAAACTTTCAGGATCAACAACAGTATTATTATCTTTATTAAAAGCAATTGAAGCAAAATAATATAAACATTTAGGGAGAATTTTAAGAGCAGATTAAGTTATAAGCAATGACTGAGAAAAAGCTATAAATGCTGTAAATGGTGAAGACTGTGTGTGTGGTGGTCGAGTAATAAAAAGCTGACTTAGTTGGCCGGACCTCTTAGGATATCTTTCAGGTTCATATAAAACAAGGGATTTTAATTTATTCTGTTAGAGCCAAAAAGGAAATAGCTTTTTCCTCCCTAATATTACAATATTGCTGAATGGATAATGGATTTAAAGAATATGGCACTAAGTAATGTTGAGATTGGTCACAGAGGAAACCGGAATACCACTGGCACTGACTCAATGGCTTTTACTAGTTCTGCATGACCTTCAAAAAGTGATTCCTGCCACCAGAGTAAGCACAGCAGAGGACAGCTAAAACAAAGGTAGAATGGCTAAGTCTTTTAAATGGAGCAGATAGAGTTTCATGGAAAATTTGAGCACTTTAAAGGCAAGCTCTTTTAAAAAACGTTAGGTTGTTCCTAAATCAAATATAGAGAATGAGTTACATGACTTCCAGAATAATATAGTCCCCTAAATAATTTTGGGGGAAGAAAATATGAGTACGATCTGAATACCAGCATTGGTCATGCTTACTGTCATACTAATTAAATCTTTACTTCACTAAAACATAACATTAATGCCATAAATAAAAACCAAGAAAGCAAAGGAGCCTAAACAATTCTTTCTAAAGTTAAGTAAACATGCTCAAATAATAGCTACTTCAAATGTGTTATTTAACTACCTATGTTCTATATTTTACAATTTTATTTTAAAAAATAAAACCTGACTCAGATCAAAACTCAATTGTACAATATAGTGACAAAAGATGAATTCATCAGCTAAAAGTTTTCAGAAGTTAACTTCAACAAAAGAAAGCCCAATTATGAATATAGATGTCTAGCAAACAGATAGATATTATTCTGCTTTTTTTTTTTTGAGTTGGAGTCTCACTCCATCACCCAGGCTGGAGTGCAGTGGTATGCATGCTCATGGCCACCCCAGCAATGACCTGCTGAGCTCTGGTGATCCTTCCTCCTTATCCTTCCAAGTAGTCGCAACTACAGGCGTACGCTACCACACCTGGCTATTTTTTTTTTAAATTTACTATAGAGATGAGGTCTCACCAAGTTGCCCAGGCTGGTCTCAAACCCCCGAGCTCAGGCAATCCACTCGCATTGGCCTCCCAAAGTGCTGGGATTACAGACTGAGCCACTGAGCGCGGCCTATTCTGCTCTTGAAGAAATAGTAATAGCGCCTTTTTGAGCTGAGGTTAGATTAACCAAATCACCTGAAATGAGTTCTAGGATTCATTTTCAAATAACATAAACTTCAGGAATTGGAAAAAATGTTTATAATTACATTTTCCTAAGAATCAAATAATATTCTCTTCTGATATACTATTCATTAATTCCACATGCTTTAAATTATTCTTCATCCAGAATTTCACCTTAACCTTACACACTCAGGGTGACCTTTTCAAATTTTTTTCTGCAAAACCCAGGAAAGCAGGCTGTTAGAATAGGGGAACTACTGTTAAACACAGCCTATATTTGATCCTCTTCTAGACAAGCAAACTGGCACAGTGGTGAGAGATTCTTCGACAGGTAAGGGCTTGAAAAAAAACACATCAAGAGAGTCTGTCAAACTTATGTGTTACATAAGAACTATAAAACATCTATTACAAATACAATTCCAAGATTCATAATTTACTGCAGATACAAGAATCACAGTTATTCTTGGAAACATAATTAAAACATCTTCTGGCTGTTTGGTTTGACTTAGTTAACCACAGTTCAAAATTTCATCATTTATGTCTTGAAGTATTTTCTTTTAAAGTAAATAGTGTTAGCCCTAGAGGAAGCAGAAGGAAATGGCTATCTAGAAAGAAGGTACCTGACTCAAGATCTCTCTCATCTCTCACCATTGTAATTCTCATCTTCTTTGGAGACATCTATTAAAAAGTAATAGGACACTTGGGGAAAAAAATCACTTTGTATAATAGCCACTATTATTTAATCCTTTACTATATAATAGAAACTACAAATGCATAGTCCCCTTTAATCCTTATAACACCTCACTAGATAATATTATGTTCCCTAATTTATGAATGGGAAAATGAAAACTCAAGAAATAAAATAACAGTCTAAATACACACTAGTTTAAATTCACTACCCGTATTAGTAAAAGTGTAGTGTTATGACATAAGTTCACCATTTCTGCTTAATTTTAATGGTTAAAGAAAATATCAAGAACAACCCAAATTTAAGAGGAGGAAAAAAAGATGGTGGAACAAAGCAGAAAAGAATCTGTGGTCATATTTTATACAACACAATATATTTTACTATATTTAGTATATTCTTATGATTTTTAATGTTTTTCATATGCAATAAGTAACTATGCACTGGTTACTACTACAGCTCAGTGCATCCTGGGCTACAATTTCTACTACTTGCATTAAGCCTGGTAAGAGAGAACACTTCCACAAGTTAAGCAAAGCAAATATACTACTCATAAATTGGCAGCAAGGGACACAGGAAGCCTGGGAGGATTCTGGGTGAGCTGGTCCCCCAAGGCTCAAATATGTTGCCCAAGATGGATGAAATCTTGTCTGCATATGCTCATTTGTACCACAGCTGAGGGACTCCAAAAGGCAGCCCACCTGGGTTTTATTCCTCTGGGGCACTATTACATGCTGGGCTAAGGCACTGAAGAACATCCTTTTTCCAGGGGGAACAGGAAAAGAGCCCAGACTGTTCCAGCCAGTTCTTCCTTATCTCAAGATGTTGCATCCCCAGCATATTCTACAGTTACTCTTGAGAAACACAAGCAAAAGGTGGGGGAGGACTTTGTTGATCCAAGGCCACATGGAAAACTGTCCTGCATCTCTAGAAAGAAATTGATTCTCTGGCAGTAACAGTTGCTGTAAACCGAATGGCTCTAGACTTGCTGACCATGCTATAAAGACGCTTATATGGTTAATTAATACCTTTTACTATCCCATGTAAGTTAATCAGGCCAAAACATTAGAAGACATTCCTTTTTGTGTGATGAAGAGCCTCTGCAGATTATTTATAATCACAAAGGGAAAGTGTTAAACAAATTATCCAAAATGACTAATAATATCTGCACGTCATTTCAGGATCATCTGGGGCATTATCAAACAGAACCACCCAAGAACAATTTAATTCCCTAGAGTATATAACTTTGTTTGCTTTGCTATTTACTATTGATTAAGGCTAAGAATCTTTGACATTACATGTTCACTTGTAATATTTGACCACTGGAGATATAATTTCTTTCCAGGAGGATTGCAATATTATTATTCTGCAGGATATTAACTAGTTTTGTCCCTAGCTTGGCAAACTTATTTCAGCATACCTTTTCTAACAGTCTCTTTTCTCCAAATGCTCCGTGAAGTACCTTTACCATCCTGCTGATTCCCCCATTCGTTTTTTAAATCACTGCTTGACATGTGCTTGATATTTGTAAGAAAGTCTTGTTTCTAACTTTAAAAATTAGGCTTTAAATGTTGAGGTGAAAAAAGCAGTGTAAAGACTTGCTGATGGATTGGATATGAAGAGTGAGGAAAAGAGAAATAGGAAATGTAACTTGCAAATTTCCTCAGACTTTGGAAGTCATTTGTGAAAGTAACCTAAAAACCTCCCAGGGCACATTTTTAAAGCTATGGATGCATTAATCTTGCCTGTTTTAGATTAAAAGCAAAGAGGTTCTGCTTTTGTCTCAAATATCATTTGCCAAGTAGTGTAGGAGAATTCTAAAGCATTGCTTTAACTTTTTCTAAGATAATATTCCTGTAAAAAATACTTTTTTAGCCATGGAAAACTTGGATAAAGTTTTTAAAGGCAAAAAACATGCTACTCACATTTTGGTGATGAAATAGAAAGAGGAAACTAAAATCTATTTTTCAGTTGCATACAGTATATATAAGTTTACACATAGGTCTAAAGAACATTTTAAAATTGTCCAAACTCATAATACAAAATAACCACAGGTAATCTTTTTTCGCTATGTCCCCAAATATGTTTTGTCATACTTGACTGTGTGGATATTTTTCTTTCTAAAATAGGTCTATACTCTTTAGCTCTTTCTGGGTAACAAACCACCCAGAAACTCAGTAGCATACATAATGAACATTTATTTTTGTATATCTCAGGCTTCAGCTGTTCAAGTTTGGACACCTCTGCTAAACTCCCCTAAGTTCTCTTAGTCTTCTGGAGGGAGTCATCTGATGTTCTTTGGCTCTAGGTTCAATTCAGCTGCAGTGAATTGGGGTCAGTGGGCTAACCTGAGCCTGCTCTTCGAATTGCAATGGCAGAGATGCAAGAGGGGGCAAGCAGAATTAAGCAGAGTTGCCTAAAGACTAAGCTAAGAACTGGCACAATATCACGTCTGCCTAATTCTGTTGACCAAGGTAAATTTCAAAGGTTGGGGCTTTTTCACAAAGAAACATTGCAAGGGATTAAATGCAGGGAGGAAAGAGAACTGGGGCTATTAATGCAATTAATTTACCATATGTGTATATTTAATTTCTGTAATCGATATTTTTTGTGCATTTTTGTCTCTCAATAAAGCTACTGATATAATCTGGATGATTGCCCCTTCCAAATCTCACGATGCAATGTGATCCAAGTACTGGAAGTTGGCCTTTGGAGAGGTGATCATATGAGGGTGGATCATTAATGAATGGCTTGGTACCCTGTAGTGGTAATGAGTGAGTTCTGGCTCTTAGTTCACATGAGAGTTGATTGTTTTAAAGAGCCAGATACCTTCTTCCCCTCTCTTTCTTGCTCCCACTCTAGCCTGGTGATATATGTGCTCCATCTCTGCCTTCCACTATGATTGGAAGCTTCCTGAGACCTCACCAGAAGCTTTGCAGATGCCAGCACTGTGTAGAATTGTGAGCCAAACAAACCATTTTTCGTTTTAAATTACCCAGCTTCAGGTATTTCTTTATAGCAACATAAAATGGACTAATACATATACCAGTACTACTTTTGTGTGTGTGTGTGTGAGAAAGCAGTATTTATTGAGAGGGCATAAAAGCTCCCACAGTGGGAGGGGACCAGAGAGGGTTGCCCAGTACTACTTATTTTTAATGACTCTGTAGTATTCCAATATGATATATCACAATTTATTTACCAATCCATAACTATGCATATTTGGATGATTTTCAACTTTTACTATAATAAAACTCTGATATAAAAAACTCTTAAGGATAAAATTTTGTCTTTAATTTTTTTCTTAGATCAAATTTCTAGAAGTGAAATTTATAGTAATAAATAATATGCATACTTTTGTTGAAGTAGAAAGAAGTAAAGTCTATTATTCACTATGTGCACATTTTTAAAGGCTTTTGCAAGGTATTATTGCTTTCACCTCTAATTTATAAAAGTCATATTTCTAACAAAAAAGTAGAAGTGAGCTTTTAAATGTATATCTTATTTAAACTCTTTCATAACTAGATAATTTAGATATCATCATTTACTCTAATGTTTGTATTTGAAGATAACTGGAATCATGCTTTTATTGAATTTCTTTGTTTACTTGAAATTTAATCTTTTCTCACATGTTTATTATTTACTGTATTTCTCCATTTGCCTATTGGCTTAGTAGGCATGGGCTTAAGCTAGATTGGGAGTCTACAAATATTGTTTGTAAAGGACCACAAAGCAGAGAGCTGGAATCATTAACTATTATTCTTATCCAAATCATTTCCCAATTTTATTAGTGGTGTGTTGGTCAAACTTGTTTTATAAAGCTGTTTATTTTAAAAGATATAAACACTCTAAGCGTACAAACATTCAATGTGTTATCCTTTTATCATTGCATTTTGATTGAACTTGTAGCATTTTATATTGTGCAAGTAAAACATTATTTTTACATGCTATATGATCAAACTTTTCTTTATGGCAAAAACTTAAATCATTTAAATCTTTAATCAATATAAAGCTTATTTTAGTGTATGGTACCATTTAAAAATTTTTTCACATGATGGCTGGTAATTTGGTTAGCACATTTTTGTTGGTAACTTTTGCTTTTTAGTTCTCCTTTTTTATTAGCTAAACCATTTTTTAAAAATCATTGTACTTTTTTGCTATTACAAGAGCAAAGTGGTAGAAGAAAAAAATGAGAAAGAACATTCATTTTCCTTTTTCAAGTAGAAAAAGGTAAGTCTATTGCTTAAAGTGAAATGATACATTGTCCATTATTTCTATATTATATATAACTCTCCATTACTATATTAATAGACCATACTTCTGTCACAATTATAAAATGGAACAAATCAAACACTGCCATGTTTGAACTACTACTACCATGTAGTTATAAAAATACAATTTGTCTCTTTAAGTAATTTTTATGGCTAAAGTTAAAATCAACTATGGTAATAAGCAGTTTATATATATCTCTATGAAACGTTTATTACGATTTATTGGAGTTCATTATTGTTACTTTTATTTCCTCGACTATTTTATAAACTTAGTTCTTTCATTTTAGCATCTTCAGATGTTAGCAACTTTTTCTGGCACCTAACTATCTCTTAATACATACTGTTGAATGAATAAAACAATTGCTTTATACTTTAGATTTTTCAAGAACATGTTGATATATGTTTAGAAGTTATTAAGAAAAAAGTTTGTAGTATTGATAGACTTTATGAAGTTCTGAAGATGCATGGAAATATCTAGCAGTGCTGCTTTATTTAATGTTTTCTTGAAACATAGTGAAGAGGAATGCTAATGGAAGAAATATCTTATAAAATATTGTAGACAGCAGTGACTAAATCATATTACACACAAACACAAACCCATTTTATGTCAAGTTCTCTTTGGAGCAGTACATGTTGTAGGAGAACTGTGCATTAAAAAAACACTAGAAGTAAAATTACCAACTCCATTTATTTATTTATTTAATGAGACAGGATCTTACTCTGGTTGGAGTGCAGTGGTGCATTCCTGGTTTACTGCAACCTCAGCCTCCTGGCCTCCAGTGATGCTCCCATCTTAGCCTCCCAAGTAGCTGGGACTCCAGGCATGCACCACCATGCCTAGCTAATACTTTATTTTCATTTTTTTTACTTTTTGTAGAGATGAGGTCTCACTATGTTGCCCAGGCTGGTCTTGAAGTTCTGAGCTCAAGCAATCTTTCTCCCTCAGCCTTCCAAAGTGCTGGGATTATAGCATGAACCACCATACCTAGGTCCTCAATCCCACTTTCGTGTTTTTCAATCATTTAATATTTTTTGATATTTATTCTATAACTAAGCACATAATCTGTACTGGACAATGTTCCATGTACATTTTAAAAAGATGTTTATTTTACTCATTGGCTTTGAGTGCTGCCATGCCTTCACAGAACTGAGGTCACATACAACTGGCGATGCATAACTAAGGCTGCCTGACTCCTCCTGGGTGGAGCCTTTCACTGCGAGTGACATGTGGCTGGGCAGGTCATTTTCCAGGGCTGTCACGATGCCTGAGGCCCCAGCCCTTGATACTAAGGCAAAAGTACCTGAGATTGCAAAGCCATTGTGGACAGGGTGCCATCCCTCATTGTCACTGAGATGGGTAAGTTCCACATGTAGAAGGGGTGGTGCCTGCAGGGAGAAGCTGAACCCAGGCTTTGTCTTTAAGGAGCATGAGGGCTGGTTGTCTGGAGTTGGAGGTCTATGGGCAAACAGCTGCTTTACAAGTGCTGTGTGATAAAAATGGGATTCAAGCTTTTGGATAGTTTCATCTCCAACAGCCTTTACAGCTCACAGTGATGGGGCAGCTGTGAAGATGAACTAGACTTTATATACAGCAGGACATAATACAGGCCCTAAACCATAACAGCCCAGACTCTACAGCTAGTAATGGGGCAGGAATAGTTAGCATTGCATATGGCTCAGATGTAGATAGGTGAGTATTCATAAGCAGGTACAATTTAGATAAGTGAGGAATAGGAATGTCAATCATCCAGGCACCCTTCTTATCAGAACACAACCTTCTTGAGCAATGTCCTATCAACAAGATTTACCCGACCTGCCTACTCAGTGGACTGAAGGGTGACTGGTACAGTAAACCACAGAGATGATAGGGAATCACCAGAAACACTAATGCATAACTTCTAAGAAAGATCTAGTTAAATAACAACATTTCATTATCTCAAAAATTATTTGTGACGCAAAAAGACTTAGAAGTAAAAACTGTAAGAATCAAAACTTGTGATCATAAGCTTGCAGCTCACAAATCTGAACTTAAGAAATAGTTTGCTTAATCACCATTTGTAGACAGTATATAAAGCTTCTTGTTAAAGGTCAGCTTGTGTCTTTCTCTTTAGGACACCTGAATTCATACTTGAATGTGTTTTCCTGTTTTCCGCTCTGTAATAAACTATGCTTTAACTCTCTCTGTGACTCACTCTGAAATTCTCTTCTGCAGCAAAGTCAAGAACCCTCAAAACAACTACATCCCAGACTCACCAGTAAGACCTCCACATGGGCTTTCGTGGATCATGCATCCATTCTGAGGACAAAGGCAGGGATTTAGTGCACCAACTGAGTGCCTCAAAGGCAATTGAGGGTGTGAACTTGGCTCAGGGGCATGCCTGCTCTCCGCCTCAGTTCTGAACATAGTGGCGCATACTTTATGTAGGTGCAGTGGAGACCACTTTGCATCCTTGGAAGGACAAGGCCAGGGTGATGAAGACTGCTATCTCCAGGTAAGAACCTAAGTGGTCTGTACTAACTGCTTCTACTGTCCCTTTTTGAATCACACGCTTAGTGGATACTTATCTAGATAACTTAGATACTTATCTAGTATTTGACATGAGATATTTATTTTGTGAAACAGTGCAAGCAATTATAAATCCCCACATACTGTTGGATTAAGTGCTGTAGGATATAGTCATGTGTAATCTCCTTACACAGTAGTCCTTTGCCTTTAGTTAATGCACAAAAAATTATAATGACCAGTGAACAGGCAGGTATTTCAGCTGACACAATGATAAACTGGAATGGTGCACCAACTGAAATGGTCAATTTAAGTGAACTGTTTCAATGTTGCAATTAAGAAAATCCCATTGCCTGAGCCCGCGGGTTCAAGGCCCGCCTGGGCAACTTGGCGAGACCTCATCTCTACAATAAATCAAAAAATCAGCCGGGCATGGTAGCGCATGCCTGTAATTCCGGCTACTAGGAAGGCTGAGGTGGAAGGATCACCGGAGCCCAGCGGGTCGAGGCTGCGGTGGCCAGGAGCAGCCACTGCACTCCAGTCTGGGCGATGGAGTGAGACTCCAACTCAAAAAAAAAAAAAGAAAATCCCATAAAGTTTTAACTTTTAAAATATATTTTTTTCTTTAAAGTCATGTTCAGGCAAGGTGCAGTTTAAAAAACCACAACGAGCTCTCTCACTGATGTGAGATATCAGAGGTTTACCAAAGGTAGTTTTGACATTGAATGCTGCTTTAAACTATAGAACATTGTACTGGATTTACTTCTCAAAGCAAACTATACAATTAGGGAGCTCCCAACCTTGTAAACTAAACATTCTGACACAAATTCACAAAATGAAGTTGGCAACATTAAAGAAAGGATATATTAATTTTGAAATGTATTGTTTGATGTTGAGCAAACATTTAGTCTTAACTCACAATAATTACAGAGCAGTTCTTCATTGTGGCCATGAGAAAAGGAAATTGCCCAAACCAATTAGATTAACCAAACATTTAGATTGCTGTGTAACATCTGGAGCATGTAGATAGAAAGTCTGTGGCTCTGGATTTCCAGCCTTACCCCATCTACATGAGAGGAACAATTTGGTCAGTATATACAGAATTTGATGGTTTCACATATGTTCCTGTCTCAGGAGAACATTCAAGCTTAGTTAGAAATCAGGTGAATACATCTCATTGGTAAAGGCTTGGGATAGTTTGACCTCATGGCTTTGCCTGATGGTCACATAAATCCCATTCTGTACCTCAGCTGGTAGGTAGTATGTTAGTGTGTTACTTGTTTCTCCATGCATAACTTAACGTGGAAAAAAAAAAAGAAGTGCATTCTGCAGTTGTTGGATGGAGTGTTTTACAGATATCTCTTAGATCTAGTAGTGCAATTGTATTGTTGATCTTTTGTCTAGTCATTCTATTATTAGAAATGGAATTATTGAAATGTACATGTATTGAAATGTATTGAAATGGAGCTTTTATAGTTGTCTATTTCTCCTTTCAATTATGTAATATCTTACTCTGTGTATATTCAAACTGTTGTTAGGGGCACACATGTTAACATTCCTTCTCATTCATGAGGGATGGAGCTTTTTATCAACTAAAGGTCTGTCTTTATCTATAGAAACATTTCTTGCTTAAAGTCTGCTTTTCTTATATTGGTTTAGTCATTCCAGCTCTCTTAAGATTGCTACTATTCTAAGGCTCTATTATTAGGTGCATATTTTTTTGTCTTGTAGTATCTTTTTCATGGATTGAGGCTTCTGTTATTATCAATGTCTGTGTCTCTTCCAACAATTTTGTCTTAAAGTTTATTTTATTTGATATTAATATAGTTACTCCACCTCTGTTTTGTTTACTGTTTGCTTGGTATATATACTTCTATCCACTTACTTACAAGCTATTTGAGTCTTTGAATTTAAAGTGAGTCTCTTGTGACAATATATAGTTGGATCATGTTTTTTATTCATCCTGCCAATTAATACCAACTTAGATGGTATACAAAAACTTAGGTCCTATATGTCTTCATTCCTTCCCAGCCCCTTTGTACTCCTATAGTCATATAAATTAACATATTATCTGTCCATAAAACACAGACTTATGTTTATTGCTTTATGTGGTTGTCTTTAAATCAGAGAGGAGATGTAAAAAGAATTACAAACAAAAACAAACACACCGTACTTCATATTTTCCTTATATCTTCTCTCATTGAGGCTGTTTATATTTTCTTGTGAATTCAATTTACTCTTTAGTGCCTTTCATTTAAATCTGAAGGATTCTTTTAGTAAGTGTTCCTCCTAAGCAGTTACTGAAGGGTGTCTTCTAGTAATGATGTCTCTCAGTTTTTATTGCTCTGTATATTTTCCTTCACTTTTGAAGAATAGCTAGACTGGGTAAAATTTAAAGGAAAAAGCAAGTGCAATTGCAGATACACACACATGCACACATATATAAAGTATAAAATGTGAGGAAAGTAAATCTATTAGTATAAATGCTACAAGTTAAGGAAGTCAAGAAAAAAAGATAATAGACTGAAGCAGTTAAGAGCAGGTATTCTAAGGTCAAAGGTGCTTTTGTTCTGAATTCTGGCTCTGTCACTTCCAGTGAGTGAAATTGGGAAAGTTAGTTTTATTTCTATGTGGGCTTTAAAATAAAGATAATGATAAAACATCTCAGTATCATTGTAAGAATCTAATGAATGAATAAATATGAAATACTCAGAGTGCCTACTAAGATAATAAATGCTTATTATTAATAATAGTACTGTCATGGGCTAATCATGATAACCTCTCTGGATGAGATGATATTTTTAAATTGTTAAAGATGAAGCTGGCCAGGTGCGGTAGCTCAAGCCTATAATCTCAGCACTTTGGGAAGCCAAGGCGAGGGGATTACCTGAGCCCACGGGTTCAACACCAGCCTGAGCAACATGGTGAGACCTCATCTCTATGATAAACCAAAAAATTAGCAGGACATGGTAGCGTGCACCTGTAGTTCCTGCTACTTGGAAGGCTGAGGCGGGAGTGTGCCACTGCACTCTAACCTAGGTGACAGAGTGAGACTCCAACTCAAAAAAAAAAAAAAAAAAGATAAAGCCATAGTATATCCAAAGCGGAATGGATGGGCTGTTCTCGTTTAGGTTCTTGTTTACCTTTGGTGTCATAGAAAATCTACAGTTTATTGCTTTACTTGTTACATTACATTACATATTTCTGTGGTTCACAACTAGATTGTTATTTATCATAGTGCCTTGCCACATCCCCCCAAAAAGATGCTAAATAAGTATTTACCGAGTACTTGTGAAGTTTTCAACCAGGAGTTTTGAGGGAAACAGAAAAAGGTAAATATCATTCCAGATTTGGTTTCTTATCTATATTTATTGTTCTTCTTGATGTGCCCAAATATTTAAATATGCTAATAATACAAGAAAAATATGAATTTCTGAGTTCTGTTTGGAACTGAGATTGTACAAACAAGAAGATTATTCTAGGGAAATTGGTAAGACATGTAAAAATGACTAAGGAAGCTTATAATCACACAAATGCAAAGGGTATTTCTATTGAACCTGAAATTTAAAAATAGTTGAACCATAGGACACATCCATTGGTTGTTTATTTTCCCTTATTCATAAGAGCAACTCATTTTTATTGAGGTCTAAACTCTTTCAGCAAAATCTTTTACAATCAATTCCATACACATTTAACTGGACTTTTGGTTTAGCACTTGACCATGAATAGTTACTAACTGATCATTATCCTTGACCTTTGCCTATGTTTAACAATTGTTAAAAATTTATTACTGTATATAAGAAGCTTTCCTTTCAGAGATAATTTGGTGCCTTTACCTTTGTAAATCTGTACCTTTTTTTGGAATTAATACTAAACCTGCGTACTTAACAATAAGACTAAACTTCAGATACTTAAGTATCTCCTCTAGTAGAAAATTCACTTTTTTTCTCTGTGCTTATGACATTTAAAGTCTAAATATTACAGAACAAAATTCCTAAACTCAGTCTGGAAATACATCAAAATAGTATCATTTTCTTATATATGTAACCTTGTGTAAATTTAAAAAGGGCCTAGATGAAGTGAATCCATTTATCTTTGCCTAAAGATGATGTTCAGTAATTCTCAGGAAATAAAATGAGCACAGAGTAAAGTTCATTTGTACATTATTATGAAGTTAATATTTCCTAGATCATTTGATTTTGCTGATCAGATTCATTTTGTTTAAAAATAAAATTAGGTCTGTTACAGTGAGTGCTTTTGGATGACATAGATAAAATTGAAAGCATGTTATATTCTTTATGTCCGTGATTGTGACTAGATTTGGATTCTAACTCATGCCTTAAATCATGAACGTAGTATTCAAAATAACCATGAAAAGTTGAATAAAAGATCTACATCAGCAAAATTCAGTAAGAAGGGTTCATAGTGTACACTTCTGTGTGAAAAGTAAAATTAGTCTAAATTCATCAAGAGGTAAACATTTGTAGAACCAATGGCTCTATTGCTCTGATCCTCTCTGTTCAAGGCCTAAGTAGAATCATTATCACAACTGCATTGATATCTGCTTAGAGGCTTCTAACCTCCTGTGAGATTCTCAGAATTCCAATAAGAAATAAACATCTTTAGAACTTGTGAATTATTTCCTGTAATTATCCAACTGTTGACCTTTTCTGCAGAAGATAAATATATGTATATGTATGTGCATGTATACATATATACAAGCATATATACACACAATAAATATAAATATATATTTGTATATATGTATATATATACAACACAAATACATATATATTTTTCTGCTGTATACATTTATAGATATAAAATCCATGTTAGGCTTTGTGTTAGAAAATTTAAAGACTATTAACCCCATATTAAAGAAAAAAAAATAATGTGAAGTTAGTAACTTGGCTGGCAAGTTGCAGAGCTATGCTATCTTATTCCTAAACCTATGATCTTTATATTTGAACTGCAGATAGACTTTTTAAGTGGCAAGGTTTTACACCATTAGTCGCATTTGTAACAGAAAAATACATTGGCAATTCCATGACAATTCCAAATATTCACAAGAGCTAGAGAAATAGTTCTAGAAGCTCCAGAAGATCTACTATTAGAATGGTATTTTTGTTAAAAAAAAGTTTGGTTAAATATTAAATAGTATAATATAGTATTATATATAGTATTATAATAGAGATATAAATATATATTGTGTAACTTGGAGGAAGTACTGGTACTAAATACTTTATAATATATCAATGTTATTTTTAAGATTTAGTGAGAATTATCAAAAATGTAGATATGAGTAACCTAAGGAGAAAAAGGGGATACTGGATACTTCATAATCAATGTCATATACATATCCTCAAGCTATTCAGAGCATTAAATTCTTAAGTTAACTATAAATGAGTCAAATATCATTGTTCTCTGCCATTATTCCACCCCAGATCAGTAGTCTTGATTTGCAGCCAAATTTGAGATTCACTGGCAGCCACCAGAAGCTGGAAGACACAAGAAATGGATTCTCCCTTAGAGCCTCCAGAGAGAGCACAGCCCTGCCATAACCTTGATTTCAACCTTCTGGCCTCCAGAACTAAGAAAATAAATTTCTGGTTTTTTAAGCCACCTAGTTTGTGGTAATTTGTTACACCAGTCACAGGAAATGAATACACTCCCCTATGAGGGAAGGAACTTTGTCATTTTCATCTTGTAAGCTCACTGCCTGGAACATTGTTGGTTTAGAACAGCAGTTCTAAATCTTTACTGCAATTCAGAATAATCCTCCATGTTTTAAAAAAGTTACATTAGTAATAAAGCTCCTCTTTACAGAAATTCTGATTTAATTGCTTTGAATTAAGGCTTGGGCTTTAATAACGTTTTTTGTTTTAAACTCTTCAGATTATACAGTGTATAACCAAAGGTGAGAACTACAGGCATCACGAATGACTGAATGAAAGGAGAGGTAGTTAGTGGAGTGTAGTAGTGGAGAACTCTGACTCTGGGATCAGAATACCAGGGTTCCTGTCACAGCTCCACCATGGGCTACTTGGGTGAGCTGGGCCAAGTTGCCTACTTTTCAGTTTCTTCATTTTTTAAAAGTAAGACACAAAATTGTCTTTATTACAGGGTTATTTTGAGGTTTAAATAAGATAACACAGATTTTAAAAAACGTAGTGCCTAGTCCATTATAAATTTTTCATAAATGTTAGAACTCAATGCTAGAAAAAAATTACTTTCACAATTTTTAATCTATTATTATATTGAGTTTGGGTTAGTGAGGAAGACTAAGAATTTTAGTCAAAATAAACATTCAATATTTACATACAGCAAATCTTATAGTCAAATTGTTGTTCAGTTTTTTAAATTAGCTGAGCTTCTGAAGTTGGATACAAGTTTTTAACCAGTAACCCAGAGATTTTCCAAGGAATTTCTTTAAAGTTCTACAATTGGGTTCCTTTTATCAACTCATGCAGTATGTTCTCTTTCGTGTAATTGCATTAGAGTTCCCCTGTTTAATTTAAAATTTGTATTGCTTTGGCTGGCAGAGGATGGAGCAACATTTTGATATAGTAGAGCCATGCCAATCTTTCCAAAGAAGTTTTTTCCTTTTTTTTTTTTTCATTCTCCAATCACCATCTGTTTTGCTGATGTGCCAATATCTGGGGTCTGTTTTTCATAATGTCATTTTGTTTGTGAGGATGTCTGTTCCTGAGAGTTCACAAGTTGGCTGACAATGAAAAAGTGATCATAATGAGGCCAGGAAATATCCTGAAAAATAAAGCCCAAGCCAAGAAAGACACTGCGCTCTGCTGGCCAGTCGCACAGAGAACCTCAGCAGAAAAGCAGGGACAACAGCTTTGGACATTATCTGGAGGATCTCCTTGGTGTCTGGAGAAACTTCCCGAAAGTGGCCACTGAGTATGAGAATCGCATCACAGCTGCTGAGGTCCCCTCCCCCACTGCCCCAATGGTTTAAACAGAACAATTCTTTGTGGAAAAAAACTATCTCATTTTACAAAGAAAGAACGCAAACAAGAGAAATGGCAAATTATATGTACTTTAAAAAAAATCCTCTCTGAAACAAGAAAAAGGGTGGAAAGAGGGACCTCCCCCCCAAAAAAAACCCCAAATTTAAATACCTCTTTTAAGTATATATTAGCTTTATGTTCATATTTAACTAAAAGAAGACAGTCTGAGAATTTCCTAAAATATAAATAAGTTTGTTTTTCTCTCTGATATTTTTACATAACTGATAATTTTAGCTAATTTACTTAACTCTAAGTAGATGAATCTGTCATAAAGGAGATATTTTTCCCTCTGTCTTCAAAAAGGGCAAAGTTCTTAAAAATTTACTAGACAATATATCCTTGCTAAAATTGTACATATAACTTCCAGTGTTACTTATGGGTTGGTGTTATTAGTCTGTGTTGTACATACTATGAACATAAACATATAACCTTTAAAGTTTTACCTACATGTGACAATTGATGTTGAAAAGAACTTATTTTAACAAGTGTAAAAATATTCATTCTTCAGAATTCCCACTTACTATAATAATAAACACAGTCTTTAATCTTATATCATTTTCTGTTTATTCTGAGAGAAAATATGAATGTCATGCATTTAACATTGGTATTCAATCAGGGGCCATCTTTGATTGAAAGACTGTTTAAAGACTTTTCTCTTGTGTAATATGATAGTGTGATTTTCTTATAGGAGATGGTGGATAGAGGTTTAAAAATTGCCTACAAAGCAGCCTGTAAAAATTTCTGTGATAGCAGATCACTGGAAAGAATTCATAGACTACTGTGAATTTTACCAATAAATAAATTTAATTTTTCAGTAAATGCTGAGAGAACAGGTGAGTCTACAGAGTGCCTGAGCAATGTGCCAACACAGTCTGTGACACTCTAGCTTATACTGCACACCACAGGCCATCGGCTAGAAGGCCACTGGGCTGGGCTTTCACTTGGCAAGAGGAGGCTGAGAGGAAAAACCAAGAATGTGATCGCTTCCTTACTACTTAATCACTTTTAAATAAAGTAACTTAAAACGCTGCAGCTTCATGCAAGAAAGTAGGGTGAGGAAAGAACATTTCAAGAAAATACAAAGCAAACTTGGAACCTAGTTACTTCTATGTCTATGCAAATTAGTGCATCCATGCAGGAATTCGCTCTAAGTTTCTAAAACTTTCTGTAAAATTCCATTTTCAGTGGAGATGTCATGATGTGCTATATCCCTTTCCCCTCCCTCTGGCTTAAATTCAGGTGATAGACAGGAAAAGGAGAGTTCCAGAATCCCACCTTTCCCCAGCTAGGCATAGCTTTTTCAGCTTGAGGTATAACAATTGCAGGAAATGGTGAATGATGGAAACATTTTCCTAGAAGGGGAGTTTGAAACCTCAGAGAGCCACTCCTCTCTGAGCTATAACTACTTACAACAGAGGCATGAATCGGAGGAAGTCTGCCACATTGAGAAGGTCTGAACAGACCAACTTGACAGAGGACGAGATTGTCCCTTCCTGAAAGTGATGGACTGACACACTCCCAGGATGCACCTTCCTCTGACATTTCCTGAACTTTGCCTCCTTATTTTTCTACTCCTAGGATTTCATGGAAGGGATTACAACCTACATTTTTAAAGGAATACATATAAAAAGCAGTTACTAATAATGCTTTCAAGCAACAGACCATATATGTTTACTATCTCCCTTGTGTTAGCATTTCTTACAAAAGGCAAGTTGCAAAGGAAACACTTTAAAGATGGCCTTGCATTTTAAAATACCCAGAGGAGATTCAGCTACTGAAAGACTGGGAGAAAAGTTGAATTATCTGCACTTTGAAAACAAATCATTTCCATTCTTCATACATCGACATTTCAGCTAGGGTTCAGAGGAGAACAAATCATTCAATTGTTGTCAGGATTTTTATTTCCCCCAAAAAGTAAAAGCAAAATGCCTTGGTTGCTCTCCTTGAGCTCTTTTTCTTACAGTTACAAAAAGGATTATATATAGAAACAATTGTTATTCAAGATGACTTAAAAATTGATATTGTCATTGCACTAACCAAGACTGTCGTTTGTAGGATAAAGGTAGGCAGGGTTTAAATTGTGTTTTGCTTTAAATACCATTGTAGCAAATATAATATTGTTATATTTTACAATTAAGAAATAAATTAATATATACATTTTATAAAGTGTCTTACAATCCTTCCCTCCCTGAGACATGTCTTTGGGAGTGGGGAAAAGTATGTGCATATTAAGTTACAGAGAAAGGCCATTTATTACTGAGGCTTCAAGATTAATCATTAACAAAAGCTTAAGAAGGTAGTAGATTAAATTCAAGTGATGAACTTTCATTAAATGATGATGAGGATACAAGGCATTTCCGGAGGACTCATCTTTGATTACAAGAAGTTGTTGAAAGCATTTGGCTTTTAATTCTAGCTAGTCCTTAATCCCCAGGAAGTCTCCTGTGTCTCCCCTTTATTGCTATTTTGAGATATACTAAAAACTTTCGGATTGAAAATGATAGATGATCTGTTTTTTGTAAACATGATGTAGCTCAAAGATATTCAGAAGTCTTTAACCATTTCTCAGCATTCCATATGACTTTGGGTGGCACTACTACATACAGTCTTAGATTTATAGTACAATGTGAAGTGTATAAAACATAACTTTGAATCCGGATTCCAAAAGTACTATGTGACTTTGAATAGTTACTTAATATCTCTAATTAACGATTTTCTAAACTGTAGCGTGGAAAATACTTTCCTAATTAATGATGATTAAATAAAATCATAAAATAAAATAAAAGTATCTCACCTGGTGCATAGTTCAGTTTCCTCATAGTTATTACTAAATTTTCAATAAATGTTAAAACTTTATAAAACAAAATATACTTATGTCTCCATTATATCATAATTTCATGTTTTTTTTTAAACCTTATGAAATGAGGGCCTATTTCCATATTTAAAATCAAATTTTGCATGTTAAGAGCTCATTGGAGCATCTTACTAATACAATTATGTCCAGATAATCATAGAATATAAGACATAAATATAAAATAATGTGGCTGCCTCTAGATTTATCTGTGTCTATCTTACAATAAAAGATCTCTAGTTGAGGTTCAAGGTTACAGGACCTCTTTGCCTTTAGGGTTTCATTGATAACTAAGCATAAAGATCAGGTTTTTTTAATGTAGAGATCTTGACTATAGCAAGCAGTTTGCCAAAGGAAAATAATCCTGGTAAAATAATATTTTATTTTATTTTAAAACCCACTTCACATAATATTTCCATAGAAATAATTTCTTGTGTCAATCCCGATAAGTGTGGTAGTGAACATTAGGAGAGTAAATTATAATTATTTTTAAGTTTGTATGACAGAAGAAACATCACAGGGGCATACTCCATGTTTATTAACGTAGACATGTTATGTCTATAATATAAAGTTCATACACACACACACACACACACACACACACACACACACACACACATATATATATAAAGTGTCATAATATAAAGTTCTCATACGTCATGCCGGAAAGGCTAGACTTTCCCTGTGTCCAATGGGAAGCTACCAGAAAGTATAAAGCTAGAGAAAGGAGTGTGTGGCAAGAGATGAGAGAAAGGATGGCTAATTAAGAAATTACTGCATTTGTCCAGACAGACTTGCTGCTAATATTTATAGGCCAGAATTATAAATTGATGTCCTGGGCCTGGTCCTCTCTTCTGTTGCATTTTCCAGCTCTTCCCTTCACCATAAGGTACTCCAGGTAAAAAAGCCATCTACTATCTAGACCTCCTGACCCCAAAACATATAGAAAACAAAGATCCATTGGTCATGCTCAGTCCTGTAAGTCCTCACCCAACACCTAGGAAGAATCTTGAGCTTCTGGAGTATAATCTACAAAAGTAGAGAACATAAGGTCTAGGTAAGCACATTCCCCTTGGCTCCACAGATTTCTTGCTCATGGGGCTCAGCAGGGAGAGGGCCAAAGGATATTTTTTGACCCTCTAAATGTGCAGCCCAGAACAGCCTCTTGTCATTATTATTGCTTTTTCTCTTGTTATTCAGTTGGTACATGTACAAAGATGAGATGATGTGGATCCAAACTAACTCAATGACAGTGCAATAGAGAAGAAAGACCAGTCTCACATTAGTGAGGTTCATTCACAACAATGTGATGACAGGCAACATGAGGCAGAACAACGTATGTGGAATGGCTGTCAACTTGACATATGAGAGAAATGAGTGAAGGAGAATATAAAAACTTCTGGGTTGGTAGATAGGGTAAATGGCATTAACAGCAACTGGTAATGACAACGCTGACCACTGCCACTATCATCACTATTTTCTTACAAAGGGGGACCCTCCAAAAAACATAATTATCTTTTGGATGGCAGGACCCTTGTAATACAGGCTTCCCCTGCTACGTCAGTGTTTAGGAACCCTTTGGCATAAGTGTACCAGCTAGCATTGTTGTAAGAGGCTGTGTTTCACTTCAGTGAATTCTTTTTTGGGGGGGAGACTCTTTCAATGCATTTGGCCATTGGTTCTTTACAAGCACATCTGCCCACACTGCACTGAGTTTTCAAAAATGTTTGACCAAAAACTGGCAAGATCCCTGTGCCCACCTTTTCTATTCACCTGATCTTGCCCCAAGCAACTTTGTAAAAAGTCCTCAAAGGGATATGTTTTGTCCATGTGGAAGAGGTTAAAATAAAGGCATCAAAATTGACAAGTTCAGAAATTGTTTTGGAGTAGTGGAAAAAGCATTTTGATAGACGCATTGCATCAAACAAAGAGTACTTGGAAGGTGATTGAAGTTTAAATGTGCAAGAATAAATACACAAATTTTTATGAATAAAAAGTCTGGGTTTTTTTTAGGTCTCCCCTCATACAAAGTACCAGGCACTGGTCTAAATTGCTTTAATCACTTAAAGAATAGAAGAGGAGACTGGACAGAAATAGGAAATGGAGCAACATGGGGGAGGATGATAATGAGTATAGCTTTCACTCTGAGTTTGGATTGTTTAAAATTACACAACTAACAACATTCAACAGACTTTCAAAAAATCAGTAGAATAAGCATTACCCTGAAGTAAACATAAATTAGTAATTAGCTATAAAAATAGCTTCATTAAAAGCATATAACTTTAAAAAACTGAAGACTAGAATTTATTTACTTATTTATGCATTGCTTTGTTTTCAAAAGAATGTGCTGTGACTTAGGAGTATGATAACCTAAAATCAGAGCATGTGTAACTTATTTAGGTATAACATGAAATTGTCTTGTTTTCTAATAATGTTTATCAGCAATACTCTATTAAATGACTTTTGAACAGAAGACTTCCATAAAGACCTGACAGTTCTCTTTTCTAGCTTTTGTTTTTAAAACAGGCTTGCTCTAGTTATTTGAACTTCGTCCTCCTCACTTAAAAACTTCAATCTCATGATTAGTTCAAAAGTAAAAAGGCAATGTACATTTTTGCTCTTGATAAAGCAGTAGTCTGTGCTCTGCTGGACATCACTGAAGGTCTAGTGCTTGCCTGCAGCGCAAGGATAGCCAGATTGGCCCCAACAGAACTCACTAATGAACAACTCCATTCCAAGCAGCTTCCTTAAGTTTTGGTGGGACCTGGCAAGATAAGGTCATATCTTGCTGCTGATATTCAGATTTGGGCACCATATGAATTTCTCTTATGTCCAAGCTTCTGTGAAGTTTAATATTAGTTTCTGTGTGAATGGGCATAGTTTATCTTCTGTAAATCTAGGGATCCAGGAATCTAAGGGTGGAGGCAGCTCTTGACTCACTCTATCAAGATGCACTGCATTATCCTCAAGATTCTCTCCTCCACTTTGATTGCATGGGTCAGGTCAGCAATTTTGGTGGCTATGCAGTCATTTAACTGGAAAAGAGATATGAGCCACCTCTTCTAACATAGTTTAAAAGTGATTTACTTTGGCTCTTTCAATTTGGAGCTAAGGAATGAAACCTATTTGCAAACATGGAAATCCTCCAAAAGTCTGCCTTTGTCCTCATATCTCTGGATGGTAAATACTGCTAAGGTAGTATGGTGTCACCAAGAGGTATGATGAGCCTCATGACTAAAACTGGCCCTTCTCTGACCTCAATCTTAGGGAAATTGGAAACACTGTTCTCAGTAGTTGCCTTGGAGACCTGGGGTAACAGACTAGTTAACCTCATGATAGGGATATTTCTCATTTGTAAAATAGATATAACAGAAGCACCTACTGTAGAACATTGTGAGAATAAACTGTGCAAACCAATGTGCATGGTTCACCTCCTTTTGTCTACCCAAATTCATCTCTGCTTTGGTCTGTCCCACTCTGTTCTGAGAGGCTGACCTCTGCAGACTGCAGCATTCAGCATTCCCTGCCTTCAGACATTGAACTAGCTTCAGCCAATGGGAGAAACTAGCAGTAGACATTCGGGTATGGCTTTCTATCTTGCTTCCTCTGGGCTTTGGTGCTATGAACTGGCAGAGAAATGTATCTCCAATTTCTACAGCTCCTTTCCAGGCGTCTCACTTCCTGGTTATCAGTTCTCACCCAGCTTTGGTAACACTGCTCCTTCCATCTGCCCTCGTCATACCTAAAAGGCAATATGACCTCCTACTATTCCCTAGTTTCTTGGTACAGTGATATCCAACATCCAAGCATCAACTGCTAAATAACTCACAGCATTTCCTAAATATTTAACTACTAGATTTTCACTGAGTTTCCTTGTTATTCAACTAAATTTTTATTGACACATTTTTTAAATATTAGAAACATTTATAAGACCATTTGATTTAAATGTATAGATGTGCAAATACATTTCATATCCATATCCATACACATACAGGAGCAACAGAACCACAGTACTTAGCACAGAATGGCAGTCGCCACACAGTCATGCCATTATTACTATTCTTAGATAAATTAAATCACATCATCTCTTATTTAAACTTTACAATAACTTTTCATAACACGTAAAATAAAATTCAGCTGGGTACAGTGGTCCAAGTCTGTAATTCCCGCACTTTGGGGATGGAGGCAAAAGGATTGCCTGCACCCAGAGGTTAAATACGAGCCTGGGCAACTGGAAGAGACCTCATCTCTACAGTTTAAAAAAAAAATTGCCCAGGCATAGTGGCACACACCTGTGATTCCAGCTACAAGGAAGACTGAGACAGAAGGGTCACCTGATCACAGCAGGTCGAGGCTGCAGTGACCATGAGTGTGCCACTGCACACCAGCCTAGCAACAGAGTTAGATACTGACAAATAAATAAACAAACAAACCAAACTCCTTAGAAAACCCTACATAATTTGACCCCAAATATTTCTTAGACCTCTTTATTGCCAGCTTCCTTTTGCAATGCTGGACCTCTCATTATTCCCTGACCTCACCAAGTTCATTAGCATGCTTATGATGCTTCCTTTTACCTTGGCAGAGAAAGAAAGCTCTTCACTAGCTGTTTCTATGACTAGGTTTTTCTCATTTGGTTTTGATAAGATGTCAATCAAATAGCATCCTTCACAGTTACTTGCTGTTCCCTTTTTAGGTAGCGGTTACATTTCTTTCTGAAATTAAGTACTTATTTGATTATCGGTTTATTTTTTGTTCTCCCACCAGAATGTAAACTCGATATCGGGGAGAACTTAATCTTCTTTATCACAATACTCACTTCACACATAGTAGGAATCAGGTACCAAGTAAGCAGTCGATAAATCTGCTGATTGAAAAATATATAAGAAATAAACCTTATAAATTATGTAGTCCGTCTCCTTTATTTTATAATTGCTGAAACTGAGATTCAGAGATTACATTTTATTTCTAAAGATTCAATATCTGGTTAGTAGCAAAATCAGCACGTAAGCCCAAATTCTCTGACTTCCTTATTATTGTTATCTTCACTGTCAATAAATCATGATTTCAACATAAAGGGAAATAAAATGATAAACAGAAGAGTCAATACTGTGATTTTGTAAGTTGTGAAAATTGGTGTTTAATATTACAGAACTTTAGAAAAATGCTTTAAATCATTTAGTAAATGTTCTGATGCTTTAACTATTTTAATAAGACTCTACCTTGAATTTGAGATAACAGTAAGCACATAACTATTTTTTAGCTATTGCCTACTGGTGTTAATAGTCAAGAATTTCTATGATGACATGATTTTTATTGCTCAATAAATGAACCATGCATCTACAATTATTTACCAAATCTTCCTGCCACACTTATAAAAGCCCCTTTAAAGTTGGTTTTGCATGACTGGCCTTTTTCTAGCTTTACTGAGGTAAAATGGACAAAAATTGTATATATTCATGGTGTACAGTGTGATGATTTGATATATGTATATGTTGTGAAATGATTAACACATTCAAATTAACACACATCTAGTTACCTAGTTACTCACATCTTACTGTATATGTAGAGGGTCAGGCAGTGAGGACACTGAAGAACTACTTTCTTAGCAAATTCAGTTATACAATATACTAGTATTAAGTATATTCATCTTTCTGTACATTAGGTCCCCAGAACTTACTGATCTTCTAACTGGAAGTTTGTGCCCTTTGATCAACATCTTTCCATTTCTCCATTCCCAGTCCTTGGCAACTACCCTTCTTTGCTTTGCTTCTATGAGTTGAACTTTTTTGGAGTCCACATATAAGTGAAATTATATGGTATTTGTCAGTGTCTGGCTTATTTCACTTAGCATGATGTTCTTCCAGGTTCATCCATGTTGTTACAAATTGCAGGATTTCATTCTTTTTATGACTGGATGCTACTGGTATTTTCTTGTACTGCTTATGACCACCAAAATACATCTATAAGATCTAATTGACTAGTGGTAATATAAGTATGAGCACTTTGGCACTTCTTTCTGGTGGTTTTTTAAAATGTAATGCTTGTCTGTATAAAATAATCCTCATGGGCATTACTTTAATTAAAGTTTCTAGTATTGCCACTGAATATAAAAACTGTTCTCATAACCTATCTCAAATCCATTAATATGGCATTTGCCCTTAGATATGCTTTGTTACTCCAGTATCGCTAGAACGTTTTTATCAGACTTATACCTAAACTTCATGTGAAGACAATGAATGTTTATAGAAGGAAGGCAGTTCATTTACTGTTTAACTTTATCTTATCAATGTTATTCAACTATAAATACTGAGCAACAAAAATATTTATGAATCTTATTCAAATGACAAAATAAGAAAGACATGATTAGTTTATCATTGATATGAGAACTGATTATATTAACAAAGCCAAATGTGTATGCCTTTCTCCTCAGGGTATACCTTACTTATAAATGAAACAAATAACCACAATGATATTTTTTACTTGAAAATTCAAACTCGACTAGGGGGGCCAAGATGGCGACCGGGCAGCATGGTCTGTGAGACCTCTGCAGAAGAGGACACAGAAAGACTCCAGATCTCTCCCAGGGGGCCTGCTCCCCACACGGAACTTGTCCACGGACACCGCAGAGGCATTACAGTGGGCCTGAGGTAAAAGCGGCCGCCGCCCCGGCCGGCAGCCCCAGCGACCCGGGGCACCGCCGCCGAGGCGAACCAGGGCCCGCCAGCGCCACGGATGCAGCCCACCCAAGGAGCGCCGCCGCGGCCCCGGGGACCCGGGGCGCGCTGCCGCGGGCGCCGCCGCCAAGGTGACCAGGGGCCCGCCCACGCCGCGGACACGGGCGCAGCCGGCCCGCGGCACGCCGCTGCCGCCGCCCCAGGGACCCGGGGCATGCTGCTGCGGGCGCCACCGCCAAGGCGACCCGGGGCCCCGACCACGCCGCGGACGCCCGAGCACCCGGGGCACGCCGCTGCGGGTGCCGCCGCCGAGGCGACCCGGGGCCCCGCCCACGCCGCGGAGGCCGCCGGTGCGAGGCGCGCCACCGCCGCCGCCCGGGCACCCGGGGCGCGCCGCCGCCGAGGCGACCCGGGGCCCCGCCCACGCCGCAGACACCCGGGCACCCGGGGCACGCCGCTGCGGGTGCCGCCGCCGTGGCGACC
>CAUYQG010112618.1:0-55436 GCA_963574415.1 Tarsius wallacei | reverse complement strand
GTGGCTCAGCCTGTAATCCCGCGCCTTGGGAGGCTGAGGTGAGTGGATTGCCTAAGCCCGCGGGTTCGAGACCCGCCTGGGCAACTTGGCGAGACCTCATCTCTACAATAAATCAAAAATGAGCTGGGCGTGGTAGCGCGTGCCTGTAATTCCAGCTACTCGGAAGGCTGAGGCGGAAGGATCGCCGGAGCCCAGCAGGTGGAGGCTGCGGTGGCCGGGAGCAGCCACTGCACTCCAGTCTGGGCGACGGAGTGAGACTTCAACTCAAAAAACAAACAAACAAACAAAAACTTGATTTCAACTTACCCATACAGGCTCATTTCCTCAAGTATCCCTATGAATATTGTAGCTGACAACCCACTCTAAGAATTAGAAACAATTTCACATTGTGTGCATAGACAATTTCACATTGTGTGCATAGAAGTCACTAACTTTTAATTATTCCCTTTTTCTTCCAGTGTCTAATCAATTCTAAAGTTCTTGGAAATACTTAAAAATGCTACCAAATTAATTATCATTATATTGGCATCAATAGTTACATCTGCATGTCCCAAATGTGATAATTTCATGGTAGTCCATACAATTGTTTATTGTAAGTTGTTATTTCTAACTTATACATTTTCCCCAAATATAGATGATCTGGTAAGCTATGTTCCTTTTTTTCTTGAATGAGAGTATATTTACATGTCAGTTAAGACAGATTTGGGGTCTTGACTCTAGTACCTGTCATAGATGAAACTGGGACTTTGTTCAATAAAGTTCAATAACAGCATTTGGGGGCATATATAGACTGCCCTGTGAGTTTCTTGGATATGTTGATGCTGCAATTTGTAAAGCTTATTAGGCTGGAATCTCTGGCTTAGATTGTCTCTAGGTTCAAACATCCACATCCTTCACTGTGCAGCAGTGTGACTAGTTCAAGTTACTTACATACTTCTGTGCCTCTGTTATCAGTTAAGCTGGAAAAACAATACTAGGGTTGTGAGTTAGACCAATAATTACTATATTTCCTGAGGCAGTGTAGTGGTTTTGTCAGACGATTTAAATTTTCTACCCCACTAAAGTTTGAGTGATTTAAGCATTATCTATACGGCTCCTTAATTAAAGTTTAAAATGCATACTAGTTTTTAAGACACCTTAGTGGGTAGGGTCTTATCTTGCTTATAAGTTGGCCTAGTTCATCACTGGGTGAAAACTCATTACTTAAGAATATGACAATTTTACATGCACAGAAACATCCTAAGGGGCTCTCAAAATTAACTTGAAACTAAAAGAAAAAGTAGAACGACAGACAGAGCAATGGCTATTATGATTACTATCTTACACAAGTTTAATAAATTAAGAAAGGGGTGACTAATTTTTGTTTTCTATTCACATTAACCAAAAGTGAAGTTACCTGCTCATTTGGATCCTAATCTGTTAAAAAAAAAAAAAAAAGTCATCCAATTTGAGAAGTTACAGAATGAACAGTGTAAGGATTTGATTTTCTTTTCAAAAATGTTTTTTGATGTAAAATTAAGACAAGAAAAATGTCTTCCTAAATTAAAAAAAATAGTGTATACATTCTAACATATTGAACTGGATGAGTATACTTTAAAATATAGTTCTATATCAGTAAAGCTTTTCATGTGAAATATCAGTCAAACCTAGCCTGCTTGCTCATCATATTTTTATTCACACACTCTCAGGATTCCAAACATAGAGACAATTTAACTCTAGGAGTATAGAATCCATTGCCTCAGCAATCATAAGTCCCATTTTTTTCTCTTTCTAAGCAATTCAGAAGTTCTTAAAAATATTCTGAAACTCTACCAAAATCATTACCCACTTTTTTTAGAAGTTCCATACAAAAGCAGCAGTGATTCATTCATTCATTCAAAAAATACTTTTTTGGAAGTTTCTGGTGTGACAGGCAGGGATTTAGGGGCAGAACATTTAGTATCAAAGCAGGCAGATAAAGCCTGTTCATATTAAGTATATATTCTAGTGGAATGAATTTAAGACTAGAGTTGGTAAACATTATTAATTGCACTAAACAATAACTTATATTTTCAAGGATATACAAATGACTAAGCAAATTTTTACTTGATGAATGTGATAACTTAAATCAGTAACTAAACAAACCACAGTGGTCAAAGAAAAAAAAAAAAGCAATACTCACATGATACATGTAAATTATCTAAAATTGGAGGGTCATATCTGTTTGACAAGGTTATTCACTTGGCCAGATCTGATGTTAAAACAAACAAAGATAAAATTTTCTTCTTATATAGTAGATTATCAAACTATTTCTTTCAATTTTCCTTGGTCAAAATAGCAAGTTGACCAGTTACATACAATTTGGCATTTACACTAAGCACAATGCTCAAGTTATTCAGGACTGTGTAAAGGAACATACCATGAGTTGGTAATCAAAAAGCTGGTTCTAGACTCAATTTTGTCATCACTTCATATCACCTACCTGTGAAACATTGTCTCCCATTCTACAAAATAAAAATTAGACTAGTTGATTTTTTTTTCAGCTGTACGTACCATTTGTAAAATTTCAAAAATTCAAGTTGATGTAATGACTTTTGAAACTATAGGAAAATTTTAGATCAGGAACACCTACTGTCTAGAATTGCATACAGTTTCCACCCCCTTGCCACTTCTCTCCCACTGCACACAGACACCATCGTCACATGTAGACATTTGGGCTCGTTATTCTTTCACATTTTTATGCTTTGCCACAGTTAGAAAATGTAAATGAATACTGACGAGTACTGGGAAAATACTCTCCAGTAGAAAGAGTTAATAAGCAGTTCAATATATAGTTACAAATGTAGAACATCTTACATAGTGCAGTCAGAATGGGAGTTGTCAACAGACCACTGAGGTGACAGCCATTTCTTTTGCTCAACATATTGTTCATTAATGAATATCATTATGGAACAAAAGACTTTTCAGAGTCTTCAGATATTTTTATAAGAGATATTCTATTGAAATTCAGATTGCTTTACAAAGAACAAAGAATCATCTATGTTTACTACCCTAAAGTGTAGGTTCCTTTATTCTATCATCACTATGATGAATACATTTAAATATAAACACTTTTCTAAATTAATGGAAATGTTACTCTAAATGCTTAAGTCATAATTTCATAAGTATTAAAAACTTTAAAAATATCTTTTGTCTTTAAAAAATAAAGTAACTATACTCTGAGCCAGCAAGAAGATGAATTAAGAATGAAAATGGCATATTCTTAATTTCCTCTTTCTTCTCATTTTTATGTTTAGTACGAGGAAAAGAAGAAAATTCAACACACAATTTAAGAATTATCAGTCCATTGTGTAAGTATGTAAAAGGGATCTGAAAATTCCAAAAGAGATATTAACATCTATTATGTAAATATATTTTAGGTGATTTTCATAACACACATTATTGTGTTTTTCAAAAATGAATATCATGTTCCCCAGTAGATCAATATGGGGCCTTTAGATCAATTTAGCAAGCAATTATATATTCAGGATCCCTTTCCTCAAGTGAACATTATAATTTTGTTGCTGGCCTTAGAAAAATCCAAACCAGAAATGCTCATTTTAACTTGAAGTTGTATAAAGTGCTGCACTGTTGTAACTTCTGATCCACTGATGAGATTGGAGCAGATGAATATGGGAAGATTAATGGCCCAGGGATTGTGCTGGGCATCTGAAAACCTTTCTCAGCTACAGGGGAGATGGAAGTTGAGTTTCAGAAGTCTAGGAAGTTGTTTCACAAATAATATTACATTAAAATGTGAAACTAACCATATCAACTAAATTTACGTAGCCTGGAAGAAGTTGTTAAAGAAGAGTCCTTGAAATCATAATTTTTTAAAAGTTAAGTATAAAATCCTCTGATTTGCATGTAACATCAATAAATCATTGTTTTTTTATTAGTATTATGATTATTGCTACTATAGTATTAGTTGTAATAATGATTGTAACAGCAGTTGTGATAATATGGTGCTAACCCCAAGGAAATAATCTTAGTATGAATAACACTTTAAAACTCCAATTTATGTCTTATAATACGATTGTAAGATGCTTAAGTCATTATAGAATTGTCATAATGATTGAGACTTGATATATTAGACACCATAAAGTTAGGGCTGTGCTGCAAAACATTTTAGTGTCTTTATATCCCCAATGGTCATGATGGGATATTTTTATGTTGTGGATTTACCTGAACCATTTTGAAGCTATGCTGAGTGAAGATACCTGGCTGCAAGTTCCAGAGCTAGCATGCAACAACCATCAGTGGCATGGTCCTTGCTAATATCACTGAGTCTCAGACATGAGATACAAAATGGAATTATTAATATTTTACCAACTTTATAGTGTTATTGTGAGGTTCAAAGAAAATAAGAATTGTGAAACCAATTTATAAAAGCTAATGGTATATATAAATATGTTATTTCTCTAATTCCCTTAAGTCTATTGATTTGCTTCTGTCTCACTGTTGTAAATTTCTCATTTTTAAGATTAAACTGGTCCACCTCTTCTTTCCCTCTCAGAAGGAAACATTTTGTGTTCTTGGATAGAAAAAACATTTGGTATTCTTGGATTGTGATTCCTAAATTTAATTCAATATTAAAAACTCTGCATTTTATGTACTTGTATTCAACTGCTATTTTAAATCTTAAAGAGAGATGAGGGCATAGGTAAGAGAAAGAGCGAGAGAGACTGAGAGAGATAGAGAGAGAAAGATAGTATTATTGAATATATTAATATAGATAATGTATATTGCTCAATATATGCCTTATCTCTATTAAATAGTGAATATTTCTCTGTCTTAGATTATTGATAATGAAATGTGTTCCTAAAGAAAACATTTGCAGGCAAGGCATCGTAGCTCACACCAGTAATCCCAGCACTTTGGGAGGCTGAGGAGGCATTAGAATTGCATGAGCCCAGAGTTTGGAGATCAGCCTAGACAATAAAGTGAGACCTAGTCTCTACAAAAAAAAAGTATCTGGGTGTGGTGATAAGTAGCTGGGTGTGGTGATGCACACCCATGGTCCCAGCTACTTGGGAGGCTGTGATGGAAGGATCTCCTGAGCTCAGGAGGGCAAGGCTGCAGTGAGCTGTCTCCATGACATTATTGCATTCCAGTCTGGGAGACAGAGTGACACCCTAACTCAAAACATAAACAAACAAACAGAAAACCACATTCGGGCCCCAAATTTTGTGGCAAATTTAAATTGTCATACCAGGAAAATTTTAGTAAGGAAAATTTTATCCATAAGTTGAAAATTAAAAATCTCTTTTATTGAGAAACCTGTCCTTTTGTTGTGTTTGTCTATGCACTATCAATATGTACTTATAGTTTCGTGTATGAAACAATAACAAAGCAACCGCATGTGAAAGTGCAGAAGACGTTTTCAAACAATGTTTAAAGCAAAAAACTACATTTTTGATAAGCTATAATAATCAGCATCAGCTGCAAAAATCACTACCAACTTTAAATGAACTTATGATTATACAAGAAGATGAGCACAATAGGAGAAACTCAACATATCGGTATGAAATGTTTTTTCTTGTGATACATTCAGGGTGATTATTAGTTATGAAGAAATGTGAGTAAGCATCCACCACTAGAATTAGGCAGCCCACATAAATTCACTGTCCGTAGAGCAATGACCTTTATTCTGGTTTACTGATGGTATACTGGAGAACATAGAAATATACCTCCTCTTAAAGGAAGTCCACAAGATTTCTCTTTTGCTATATTTCCTACTCAATTTGATAGGTACTCTCTGTTTCCCTTGAAAAAGGAAAGTGTTTAAATAGAGATAAATACAGTCTATCCTAGTGATGAAGAGCATGAGATTTAAATTCATGTAGACTTGGGCTTGATAACTTTCTAAATAACTCTGTGACCTAATGTAAGTAACAACTTTTCTGATGCAATTTTCTCACTTATTTGATTGCATGGTACAAGAATTAAATGAGATAATATGTGTAAAGCTTAGAGCATAGTGTTTTGGAGAGGCAGTGCTTCCTAAGTGGTTGCTATTATTACTATTAGATAATTTAGAAAATATTTAGGTCACTTGTCAATGTGAAAATTCAATAGACCAGTAAAACTTTACGTGAATAAATGGAAAATACCTGTTTTCTATAGAATAACTCAACATTGTGAAAGGTCAAGTCTTCCTTAAGTAAATATTTAATGCAATCCTAATATAATATGTTAAATGTAAAAACCAGATGAACTGATTCTAAAATGCATGTAGGAAAAATAATACATGAAAAGGCCTAAAATTTTCCAAATAATAAAAAGTAATAAAGGGCAGAGATTAGCCATGCCCAACATCAAAACGTATCATGAAGCTACATTAATTAAATAAGCTTGATAAGAGCATAACATACAACTCATCTAAAAGATAGAACACAAACTTCAGAATATAAACGCGTGAATATGATACACATGTGGCATATAAAAACTTAACATTTTAAATTACTTTGAAAAAGATTAATTAATCAATAAATTGGACCTACCAGTTAAGGAAAACATGATGTTAGGGGGGAAAGTTTGAGCTTTATTTTTCATATATCAAAGTAAATCATTTTCTATATTCCAGAATAAATCTTAGAATAATTATAAGTTTAATTAAGAAATAAACTGTAAAAATGTATCATTTAAAAAAATCTTAGAGTGACTTGAAAAGACTCTAAGTGACTAAAAATTAAATCTTTGTCTTTACAGCAAGACAGAATTTTGAAGCCACGTAGGAAATGTCAATTTGACTATGAAAAAAATTTAAAATTCTAGAGATGTGGTGTACAAGTCAGGATTAAGTGGATAAGTGGTCATCTTACAGGTGAAGTTTGTGCTTCTCTTTGGTCCTCGCTTTGCCTGGTTTGGGATCAGGCACCCTTATTGATGCCCCTCCCCTGGCAGTGTCCCGCTACTGTCAATCCCTTTCTGACGGTATTATGATCAGTGTTCAGGGTCATCTTTAAGATAAAAAACATTTTTAAAAATTTAAATTTTTTAAAAAGAAAATATTGGCTGGACTCAGTGGCTCACCTGTCATCCCAGCACTTGGGGAGACCGAGGCGAGTGGACTGCCTGAGCCCGCGGGTTCGAGACCCACCCGGGCAACTTGGCGAGACCTCGTCTCTACAATAAATCAAAAATTAGCCAGTCGTGGTAGCACGCGCCTGTAGTTCCAGTTACTCGGAAGGCTGAGGCAGAAAGATCGCCAGAGCCCAGCAGGTCGGGGCTGCGGTGGCCGGGAGTGGCCACTGCACTCCAGTCTGGGCGACTAAGTGAGACTCCAACTCAAAAAAAAAAAAAAAAGAAAGAAAAGAAAAAAGAAAAGAAAAGATTGAACTAGAAACGTGTTAATGAAGAAACCAGCCTTTTATCTCAAAAAAAAAAAAAAATTGAGGTGAAATTCACATAACACAAAACCGACCATTTAAAAGTGTACAGTTTAGTGGCATCTGGTGCATTCAGAGTGTTGTGCAACCACCACCTTTATCTACTCCCAAACATTTTCATCTCTCCAAAAATAAACCCCATATCCCTTAAGGAGTCACTGATCTTTCCTCTGCTCCCAGCCCCCCACCTGCTGTTTCTGTGGATGTATTTGTTCTGCATATTTCATAGAAATAGAATCATTCAGTTTGTAAAAAGAAATTAAATTCCTATATGAGAAAACTTGTCATAAAAATTAAAAGAGAGGATGGACTATGAATAAATTCAGCATAGATAGGAAAACCAAAGCTGATTTATTATGTATAAGTTTTTATTTAAAAATAATACCTAAAATATAATTTTAAAAACTGACACAAAGCATGAACAAGCAGTCCATGGAGGAAAAAAAAGTATTGGATTTTATATAGTTATATATTTTCCTCATAATTAAAGAAATTCACATCAAATTGAGATTTTTAAAAAACTAACCAAAATGGTGAAGTGAACACAGTTTGAAAATACACATTAGTGGCCAGGTTCGGTGGCTCAGCCTGTAATCTCAGCACTTTGGGAGGCCGAGGCAAGTGGATTCCCTGAGTCCGCGGGTTCCAGACCAGCCTGGGCAATTTGGCGAGACGTCTCTACAATACATCAAAAATTAGCCGGGCATGGTAGTGCGTGCCTGCGGTTCTGGCTTCTTGGAAGGCTGAGGCAGAAGGATCACTGGGGCCCAGCAGGTTGATGCTGGAGTGGCTGTGGCCACTGCACTCCAGCCTGAGCAACGGAGTGAGACTCTAACTCAAAAAAAAAAAAAAATACACATTAGAAGGGTTTGGGGAATTAGGTACTCCCATGTGTTGTAGAGAGCATGTAATTGGATTAATCTGTTTGCAATGTACTTGGTCAAGCTCTATGAAAACTTTAAATGCCCATATCCTATAATCTGATAATCCTATTTCTAATTTTTCCCCTATATTAACTGTAGGAAAGAAACTGTAATATACAAGAAAGTTTTTTGTTCTTTTTTTTTTTTTCTTTTCTTTTGAGGAGAGGTCTCACTCTTTTGCCCAGGCACAATCACAGCTCACCACAACCTCGACCTCCCGGGCTCAGGCAATCCTTCTGCCTCTGCCTCCCGAATAGCAGGAACTACAGGTGCACACCACCACATGTGGCTCATTTAAAAAAAATTTTTTTGTAGAGATGAGGTCGGTCTCACTATTTTGCCCAAGCTGGTCTTGAACTCCTTGGCTCAAGTGAATCTCCCACCTTGGCCTCCAAAAGTGCTGGGATTATAGTTGTGTGCCACTGTGCCCAGCTTAAGGAAGCTTTTAAAGGTATCGATTTATAATAATATAAAATAGTATAAATGTGCATCCACCTGAACACACATGCTTTCATCTGCATGTGGAATGCTATGTATGCATCCTTTAGAGGAAATGGAAGACTACATATGCTGATCAGAAAAGATCTCCAGTATGCCTTTAATGGAGAAAAACTAACAAGTTACATTTGTGCAAGAAGTTTCTGCACAGAGACAAGCAAATGTACACACATGAATTTTTGCCTCTAGACAGGAAGACTGGATCTACGGTGAAGGGAAACTCATTTTTTCCCATTTCTCTTTTCTATCCTTTGCTCTTATTTTCTATCCTTTTTTCTTCTTTCTTATCTTCCCTTTCTTTCTTTCATCATGCACATGTATGATTTTAAAATAAAAACTAGTTAACTATAAGAATATGTTATTCATGTGGGCTAGAAATAACTAATACTTTCCTAAATTAACAAAATTTAACAACACAGAAATGTTAGCTGTGATGGATAACAATAATCTTTTATGTCTGAATAGTCTTCCTATTCTTTAAAGGAAAGTACTTCATGGATGCCTTTTTGTTTGTATTGCTCATATAAACTTTTCTAGTAAACGTCAATCTCAAATTGAGAAATTTCTTTTTGCTGGGCTTAAATACATTAAGCATAACTGCAAAATGGCATGAAATGAAAATAATAATTTTATATTAAGTATAAGAGAATTGAGGAGAAATGCAATTGTTAAATATGCAAGAAACAATAAATTGAATAGTTAACATAAGGGAAGTTTTCTAGTATCGATAGGATATTAAATACATGAGGGAAGAAACATGAGAAATTTTATAGTGATCCATTAGGAAGGAGAAATCACTTTTTCAAAGAATAAGGTAGAATTTGAACCTAACTGTAAGTAAAATAATAATTACAAAGATAGCATGGCTACTTAACCTCAAACATGAATAAAGACAGCAATAAAGAGGCATGTCTGTGCCACTGTTTCATTTTAATGAATGCTATGTGGAGGTAACATCCAGTTCCAGATCAAGGCTTCTCAATTTAAAGGTTTAAAACATTTGTGAACATAATTTCAACTGATATAAAGGGGGCTAGACAGCCATGCAACACATGGGATTGCCATGAAAAATAAAAAATGTTCCTGTTTTCCACATAACACATTTTTTAAAAAGTGTATGGTACTTTGTATAAAGATTGTACTGAGCCACCAGCGTGACACACCAGTGTCTGTCAGCCTATCCTTGTAGCTGTTGTGCTCACAAAGATTCTCAGTATAGGGGGAGACATTTGAGTACTTCATTATATCTTGTAGCATAACTCTGATCCAAAACTTGCACTTCAAAATACATATTTTCTAGAAGCTATGTCCCCTTATCTCTTCTTTTATTTTACAGATAGAAAATTTGGTTGATATGTGTTTCTCTTTTTAAAAATTTTTATTATAAAAATATAGGGTACATTTCAGGGTTAGGTGTATAAACACTGATCATGCAGGTACGCTTGTTGACGAGGTATGCCCTTTCCTCCCCTAGCAGTTTCCCTCAACTGCCAATCCCACCCCTCCTCCCCTGACAGTTTCCCACTACTGCCAATTGCTTTCTTATAGCATTATAATTGTTCAAGGTCCGTTTATAAGTGAGAACATATGGAACTCTGTTCTTTGTTTCTGAAATAAATCACTGAGTATTTATCACATCCAAGTTTCTGCAGAGTCCATATATTTGTCCTTCTTTACGGCTGCATAAAATTCCATTGTGTATATGTACCACATTTTTTTTATCCAGGAACTCAAATCATTCTATCCCTTGTCCTTTTCACGAAGCCCAGGTTTGATTCACGCTCCAGGCTGTGCATGCCTCTCTCCTTATGTGGTTGTGACCTCTGGTTTGCCAGACGGTGCCTGGGTCTCTGGAGTTTTGATCCTGCCCTGACTCATCCTCCTGGGACTGATTCTTGACCCCCAGAGCTCCTTGTCTGAGATGATCTCTCTAAGAAAGATCTGCCTGGCTGAGCCCACCTGCCTCTTGGCTTACCAGTGTCCTGATAGGGTGGAAAAGCATGGTCGAATAAAGTCATTCCAGCACCGGAAAGCATGGGATGAAAAACAACAGCAGCGGCCTGCCATGAAAGTGTTTATATTCACAGAGGTCGAAGATGCTGGGACTCAGTTAGAGGTGGATAAAAATCATCATGTCGTCTTTTGCTTTTATTCTTGTTTTTGCGATTATGTGCATGATTTGGGGGGGGGGTTGCTTGTTTGTTTTGTTTTGTTTAGAAACAGGGTCTTGCTCTATTGCCCAGGCTGGAGTACAATGACAAAATTATGGCTCACTGCAGCCTCAAGCTTCTGGACCTGACGATCCTCCTGCCTCAGTCTTCCAAGTATCTGTGACTACAGCCTGACCCACCACACCCAGCTCGTTTTTTCTTTGTTTTTTGAAGACACAGGGGTTTTGCTTTGTTGCCCAGGCTTGTCTTGAACTCCTGGCCTCAAGTGATCCTCGAGCTTCAGCCTCCAAAAGCATTGCAATTACAGGTGTGAGCCACCGCACTCAGTTACGTGTGTGTGTGTGTGTGTGTGTGCGTATGTGTGTTTGTGTGTGTGTGTGTTTCTGTCTGGGCTCACAGATCCCTGAACAATAATTCACAAAACCATTCCTGGGTCTCAGGTGACAAACCCTGCAGTGGCTGGTTGTAAAAGTTACTCACACTTCCCAGATCACCTTAATCTGAGTCAAATGGGTTACTGATTACCCTCAGAACTCTGCACCCCTTCAGCAGGTCTGTCTTTAAATTCCCTTAATCGGTGCTAACATTCTCCAGGAAGGTCTTATGTGTATTCAACAAATTCCTCCTGACAGAAGGAGGTCCACCCCATTGTCTCCTCTGCCATTTCAGCTGTGATTAGGCCTCTGGTCCTCGACAAGTAACCCAGCATCTACTGAAATTCCCACCTGGTGACACCCTTATCCAGGGCGGTGACGGTGGCTGCTGATGGAGGTTGACCCGGTAGTGCTGCCAAGGCAGTGCTGCCAAGGCCGTCAGCCCCCAGCATGGGAAGCGCTGGTGGTACCTGAGCTGTGATTCCAGTGGTGAGACCCGCATGGGCTGGGTCCATAGGGACACACTGAGATGTTTTCTGAATGGTAGTGAGGCCATGAGCCTCAACACACAGCAGAGATACTCCTAAAATCACTCTTGAATTTGCACACCACAGTGACCCCAGTCCCTCAGCCAGGACTCTGACGGGCACAAGCGAGAGCCAGACCAGTGCTGAAGTTGGGGTGACCACGCAAGGGGCACCCTTGTGTATCAGGTCTCCCCCTGACCTTGGCAATTGGCCTTGAATCGGGTTGATAAGCCTTGTCTCTGTCTGGTTTTCCAACAATCCTTTCCCAGGAAACTTGCTATCTCCTCAAAGACACAGGCCTCAGTCAGGCTGACATCCCTGGTGCCCAGCAGCCCTGGTTGGTCCTGAATGCTATATCAATGGAATTCAAATGAGGCCTAGATTCCGCCTCACAGGGAGCAAAGAAGCACAGTCCTGGAGTGAGCCTTCAGCTATCCTAGAAGTTCAGTAATTTGTATTTATTTACTAAGTTTTTTTTTTAGAGAGAGTGTCCTATTCTCATCCAGGCAGGAGTGCAGTGGCATGATCAGAGCTCACTGCAGCCTCAAACTCCTGGGCTCTGGCAATCCTCCTGCCTCAGCCTTCTGAGTAGCTGGGACTACAGGGCTGTCCCACCATGCCTAGCTTTTTTACAGAGATGGCATTTTGCTCTGTTGCCCAGGCTTGAAAAGTTCAGTTAAACAAAAGAACAGAGCCGGCAGAGCCTTTGGGAAGTTCTTCATGACAGAAATGGAATTTGTGGTTTCTATAAAATAAACACGTGCCAGTATTCTTTTTATTGGCACATTGTACTGATAATAAATTGTTTGGAAATGTTGTCAGCTGTAACTTGGTAAAGATGATTAAGACAAACCCCACAGGGGCTACTAATTAGTTCTTATGCATTGTAATTGCGAGTTTTAATGGCTGTCTTGGAAGGAGGGGTGAGAGAAAGCAAATGCTTTCATCCTCAATTTTTTAAAATTAAGTAATTATTTTAAGACAGTATATTTGACGTTCACTGAATCTGCTGTGTGTAAAGGCAACAACAATGATAGCAACACAGGCTAACAGCCTCTCTGCAGACAGTAATGTCTTAAGCACTTGACTTTGACTAATGCACCTAACCAGCATGACAGCCCAATGAAATACCATTTCCTTCCATATGACCCAGCAATCCCCCTTTTTGGGGTACACCCGGAGGAACTTAAATCACTCTACAAAAATGATACCTGCATATGCATGCTTATTGCAGCACGACTCACAATAGCAAAAACATGAAACTAACCATGCTGCCCATCGAAACTGGACTGATAAAAAAAAATGCGGTACATATACATGACAGAATATTATGCAGCCATAAAGAAGAACAAAATTATGAACTTCACAGCAACTTGGATGAATTTAGAGTCTATCATACTCAGTGATTTATCACAGAAACAAAGAACTGGGTACCACATGTTCTCACTCATAAGCAGATCCTGAACATTTGCCATAATATTATAAGAAAGGGATTGGTTGTAGACCGGGCTCGATGGCTCAGCCTGTCATCTTAGCACTTTGGGAGGCCGAGGTGAGTGGATTGCCTGACCCCTCGTGTTCGAGACCAGTCCGGCCAACTTGGAGAGACCTTGTCTCTACAATAAATAAATAAAAATTATTCCGGCTACTTGGAAGGCTGAGGTGGAAGGATCACCAGAGCCCAACAGGTCGATGCTGGGGTGACCATGAGTGTGCCACTGCACACCAGTCTGAGCGACAGAGTGAGACTCCAACTAAAAATAAGAAAAGAAGAAAGGTATTGGCTATAGCTGGAAGCTGCCATGGGGGGACACATAACATCAATAAGGGTACCTGATCTCAAACAAGGCATAGTGGGGACCAAAGGGAGGCCCAAACTTTGCCTGTACAATGATCACTTGTATACCTAATCCTGAATTGTACCCCACACCCTTAAAATACAATTTTTTTTAAAAGAAAAAGAAATACTATTCATTTCCCCATTTTACAGATGAGAGGACTGAGCCCAGGTTTGGAAACTTGAATTTATAATGAGGCAAGATTTTAAGAAATATAACCAATGTGGATGCAAGAATATCTTTTCGCGTGTTAACTGCCTCACTGAAGGTCCCTTTTACACTGGACACCTTTTGAGAATCATACATTTCCTCTACCTGTGTTTTTCAAACTGTGCGTTTTGACCAATAGGAAGTTGAAGAAAGTTGTGAAATAAGTGTAAAGAGTCAAATTGTTTTTTAAAAGAAAAAAACTAGAATAGAACAAAAATGTACTCAAAATATTAGATCACATCATACTTGATGACAGTCAAAGGTTCATGAAGCCGGACTCGGTGGCTCAGCCTGTAATCCCACGCTTTGGGAGACTGAGGTGAGTGGATTGGCTGAGCCCGCGGGTTCGAAACCTGCCTGGGCAACTTGGCGAGACCTCATCTCTGCAATAAATCAAAAAATTAGCCGGGCATGGTAGTGCACGCCTGTAGTTCCGGCTACTTGGAAGGCTGAGGCGGAAGGATCACCCAGCAGGTCGAGGCTGCAGTGGCTGGGAGCGTGCCACTGAACTGAACTCCGGTCTGGGCGATTTTTGTTGCATGGTGTGTGTGTGTGTGTGTGTGTGTGTGTGTGTGTGTGTGTGTGTGTGTGTGCTAGGTAACCGTGTATCAACATATCACTGGGTTGCTGCCTAAAGAATTTTACAGCCTGGGCAACATGGTGACACCTCATCTCTACAGAAATTTAAAAATTAGCTGGGTTTGGTGGCATGTATCTGTAGTCCCAGCCACTTGGGAGGTTGAGAAAGGAGGATTGCCTGAAACCAGGAGGTCAAGGCTATGGTGAGCCATGATCGTATCACTGCACTTCAGCTTGGGTAACAGAGTGAGACCCCAACTGAAAAAAAAAAAAAAGATTTGACAGACACTGTCCCCAGCATGCACCCAGTCTAGGCAAGGCCATGTGGTTTGGGGTTGTGCTGAGTTTATTGGCCCCTGGCTTCCTCGTGCCTCATCTTGGTCTGGGCCAAGCGACACAGAGGTACCACTCTGTCTCCCGAGCACAAGGAAAGCTATCTGTCCATTTCTTTCATGGCAAGAGAGGGGGAAAAAAGCATATTATCTTCATGGCATGAGTTAAACCCAGACCCTAAGAAATGGAGCCCCCAACACACACATGACTTACTTGTGATGATAATCACAGAGATGCTGTGGCACCGGGGCTCCCCCATCCTCCCTGCCTCCCAGGGGTCCTCCCGTTGAGATTTGCACTGGCTTTTCTCCTAGAGCTGCGACATTTGCCAACCTGGAACTAGCTAGAGGCCAGTGGGTGTGAGACTGGGAGTGGCAGCCCCAATGCAGAGGGCTCTACCTCACCCTCCCCTGAGTTATAATTAGGGGCATCCCCGCCTGGCTCCTCTGAGATGTGGAACTTCTTGGCGATTGACTGAGCCATTGTCGTCATCCTCGTATTTCTCACGCTCCTGACTTAGTGGCTGGTATAGCTGCAGCTCACCGCACGTTTGTGGAACTTGAGGGGCTTTTTGATTTTGGCGTGTGCAAACATTTTGAAACACAATTTGAACAGAGCCATTAAAAAATAAAAATTATAAACCGGGCGTGGTGGTGCATGCCTGTCTTTCCAGCTGCTTGGGAGGCTAAAACAGGACGATTGCTTAAGCTCAGAAGTTCAAGGTCAACGCAGGCAATGTAATGAGACCCCCATGTCTAAAATAAATAAATACAATGATTTCACAATTTCTTCAGAAAAATGTACAAAAAGTAAACACCTGACATTTAACAAGCTTTGAGATTCGATGTGTTCACAGTCCACACAGAGCTGTGTTAAGAAATACAGGACCAGCCGGACACATTGGCTCAAGTCTGTAATCGCAGCACTTTGGGCAGCCGAGGCGAGAGGATTACCTGAACTGCTGGTTCAAGACCAGCCTGAGCAACATGGTGAGACCTCGTCTCTAAAATAAATCAAAAAATTAGCAGGGCATGGTAGCACATGCCTGTAGTTCCAGCTACTTGGAAGGCTAAGGAGAGAGGATCATCTGAGCCCACCAGGTTGAGGCTGCAGTGGCTGTGAGTATGCCACTGCACTCCAGCCTGGGCGACAGAGTGAGACTCTGACTCAAAAAAAAAAAAAGAAAAAAACGGGACCATCCTAAGAAGCCCTTGAAGCTGCATTGTTCTAGCCTAATCCTGCCGTCTGACCCTCACGAGTTTTCTGGCCTCAGTAATTTCTCAGGCTGTACTTGGCCCAGCAGCGGCATGGCCGGTCTCCAACGCTCACCCGCTGTGGGAATAGCTTTATGACTATGTGTTTCTGTTACCTTTTTATCATAAAATTTGAAAGTAGGAATCGTTGGCAGAAAATGTCTAAGGAAATTGCTGACTGTTGTCAGGTTGGGAGATATGAAACAGTGACACTCTTGGCCACAGGACCACAGACTGTTTACAGCTCTTTTTAAAAATGTGATGCTTTAAACAATATGTCCATGTGATGAGCATGCATGTGTACCCCCTGAATCTAAAATTTTAAAAAATCATCAGAAACATCGTATTGATTAAGTAAAAGCGTAACAGAATAGTCCAAATTTTATAAAGCATAAAAGTTTATTTCTTTTTACCATCAGATTGTTTTTTGTTTTGTTTTTCAGTTGGAGTCTCACTCCGTTGCCCAGGCTGGAGTGCAGTGGCACGCTCATGGCCATCCCAGTATCAACCTCCTGGGTTCAGGAAGTCCTTCCATCTCAGCCTTCCAAGTAGCCGGAACTACAGGTGCGCACCACCACGCCTGGCTAATTTTTTTATTTATTGTAGAGATGAGGTCTCGCCAAGTTGCCCGGGCTGGTCTCGAACCCGTGGGCTCAGGCAATCCCCTCACCTCGGCCTCCCAAAGTGCTGGGATTACAGGCTTGAGCCACCACGCCCGGCCGTACCATCAGATTGTTAAACAAAGATTTTGTGAAGTGTAAAGGCAAATTGTGGAGATGATTTTAAAAATTAGATTCAAAATAAAGGCATTTAAAATAATTTGTATTTAAAAAATTTTTTTAAAGTAAAAATAAAAACCGGATGAAATTAAAGAAAGTGTGACTTTTTTCACTTTGCTGTATACCACATCCCCCTCAAATTCCTCATATGTCTCCATCTCACCTGCCTCATGATAACTACTCACATTAGCCAACCCATTCTTATCTGCTGAGAATAGGTGGCACATCGTGACGGGTCTTTCCTATTCATTGTCTCTTTTGATTCCTATGAACCCTTGTTAGGTGAGTACAACTATTCTCTCCACTTTATAATGAAGACATTGAGGACCATGAAGTTGATGAGATATACCCAAGGTCACAAACAGTTAAATTATGCTTCTGGGATGCAAGTCAAGACCTGTTTAATTTCAAGCCTTTGCTCTCAATTTATGTGTGACTCTGTTTGGCTACCCAAGTTCCAGGGAGGCACCATCATCCCAGTCCCCAGAAATGGCCTGCTCCGTTCAAGTTCACATCCATGCCTCATGCACTTGGCTTCTCAGTGCTTTTGTATGACAACAGTTGATGTTTTAGTCTGCTCGGATAACAGAAACAGTGCTCAAGGATTGTTTACTAGGCTGTTTCTGGTGATCACTTCTGTAATCCCAGCACTTTGGGAGGCTGAGACAGGAGGCTCGCTTGAGGCCAGGAGTTTGAGACTAGTCAGGGCAACATAATGAGATTCCGTCTCTATCAGTCAATCAGTTAGCTGGACGTGGTGGTACATGTCTGTAGACCCAGTTGGGAGGCTGAGGTGAGATGATTGCTTGAGCTCAGGACCTCAAGTCTGCAGTGAGCTATGGTTGTGCTACTGCACTCCAGCCTGGGTGACAGAGTGAGACCTTGTCTATAAAGAAAAAAAAAAACTTTTCCAAATATAAGGCATAATCATGACTCTTGTGCTGATATAAAAATGAACACACATTAAAGATTTTACTTAACTCATTAATGGGAAAACTGGTGAGAGGCACAACCAGTTTAAAGAAGATTACAAATGACAGCCATAATTTTACACGAGGAATTTTACATGTGTGTGTAGGTAAACAAAATCCAGCTGCTTCCAGGACTTGGGAGGAAAGTTAATTGAACGTCTACAGTTATACGGGACAGAATTTATTTCTGTGCCTTTCGACAACATGTTGCATTGCTGCGAATTATCTGTAAGTGATAAAGTTACAAAACAATTCAAAGGTAATCAGGTAAGCAGGATGGTGTGCCCTAGACCATGGTTCTGTGAATCCAGCCCACCACTGTTTCTATAAATAAAGTTTTATTGAAACCCCGTCTCCTTCAATTGTTTACTTGCGGTCTATGGCCACCTCCCACCACCACCACAAGATTGAGTTATCACTGCCGGGGAACACATGGCCCAAAATATTTGCTATCTGGCCCTTCATGGGTGAAGTTTGCCAACTCTTGGCTCTAGATAATGACAAGTTTTCTACAGAAGCACACATCTTCCTCATGTCAGCAAAAACGTGGTTTTGTGCGTTATGTGATGCAGGTGATAAGAATTCCAGGAATTTCTTCCAGAGCAATAACTAATAGAGGGTGATACTTAGTGTACTAGTTTGCAGGGCTGACATAACAAAGTATCATCAACTGGGTGGTTCAAACAACAGAAACTTATTTTTTCACAATTCCAGAGGCCAGAAGTTCAAGATCAAGGTGTTGGCGGGTTGGTTTCTTCTGAAGACTGTGAGGGAGAATCTGTCCCAAGCCTCTCTCTGTGACTTGCAGATGGCCACTGCCCTGTATCTCTGCACTTTCTTCCTTCTATATGTCTATGTCTTCATCGCTTCTCATAAGGATACCCATCGTATTGAAGTAGGGTCCACTCTCATGGCTTTATTTTAACTTATTCATCTCTAAAAAGACCCTCTCTCCAAATAGTCCCATTCTGAGGTGCTGAGGGTCAGGACTTCAACAGATGAACTTTGGGTGACGCAATTCAGCCCACACCATTCGGTTAGAGGGAAATTTGTACACTTCTAAAGACACGGTGAAGAGGGTCAGGTTCTCCACTCACCTGTGAGAACAACACTACTGTGACCGTTTCCAGAAGGAAGACCCATTGCCATCTCACTCGTTCTGGAACACAACAGCTATCTGTGAACACCCCAACTCCTGCCCTGACCCACACTTGGAAAAATTCAGCTCCCTGGCACCAACTAGCAGAACACTGACACAGAGGTGGGACCCTTCACAGGGATTCATTCTGACTGGACTTTCATTATAACTGCTCTATATTTTAGTCCATTGTATAAATCAGTAGAAAACAAGATCTTATTTTGGGTCTGAGTCGGTTACACTTTAGTATGAAGTATACAGTGGCCTTGACTTAAGTAGTAAAGGCAGAACAGTGCTGTACAGAGAATGTTGTTCTTTCCTTACTCTGGAAGAAAATGCAAATGGTTTTTTTCTCCTTCCTTTGGAGACATCTAAAGATGATTTGTGATATAGTTTCTCAGTCAGGCTCAGTGGCTCACACCTGCAATTCCAGCACTTTGGGAGGTGGAGACGAGAGGATTGCCTGAGCCCACAGGTTCAAGACCAGCCTGGGCAACATGTAGTTCCAGCTACTTGAAAGGCTGAAGTGGAAGGATCGCCTGAGCCCAGGAGGTGGAGGCTGCAGTGGCCAAGAGCGTACCACTGCCCTCCAGCATGGGTGACGGAGTGAGACCCCAACTCAAAGAAATCAAAGTAAAAAAAAAAACCCCAAAATAAGAGTTTCTCCTTATTCCCAGGGGATTCTAAGACACCTATGGGTGCCTGGAACCACAGATGATACCAAATCCTGTATACCAGGTGTCAAAAAATATATATACATATTTTAAGAGATGTTTACCATGATCAGAAGTGTCTGGACGCTGATGTAAACACTTTGAGCACCTCTTGCAGAAGCCAAACATGACTTGTATTCTTGTATTCATATCTTTTGTTTTCAGTATATATTGAGTATTACAATTTTAATAGTTTTTTCCTTTCTTAAGATGTGGACATTTTTCCTGGCATCCTCTGAATGTTATGTTTCTTTTGCTATGGGTTTATACGTATGATGTAGTTTAATTTAACAATGACGCATAGTAAGAGAGTAACAATAAAAACTATTAGCAAATAGAACAAGTGTAACAATGTAAGTAATAAAAATTGTGATGCACCCTCTCGCTCTTAAAATATCGTCTCATCCTGCATTCACCCGTCTTCTTGCAATGATGCATGATGATAAAATGCTCACGTGATGAGATGAAGGGAGTGGCAGATGTTTTGTGAAGTAAATTTTAAAAGTCCAGAAAAAACTAATCGTGTATTTTTTTTGTTATTTTTTTGAGTCTGAGTCTCACTCTGTCGCCCAGGCTGCAGTGCAGTGGCACGCTCATGGTCACCCCAGTGTCGACCTGCTGGGCTCCGGCGATCCTTCCACCTCAGTCTTCCAAGGAGCTGGAACCACAGGCGCACGCTACCACACCTGGCTAATTTTTTGATTTATTGTAAAGATAAAGTCTCACCATGTTGCTGGTTTCGAACCCGTGGGCTCAGGCAATCCTCTCACCTTGGCCTCCCAAAGTGGTGAGATGACAGGCTTGAGCCACCGTGCCCGGCCTTAACCATGCATTTTAAAGTGCACGCTGCTCTTAGTAGCGTGATGGGATCTCACTCTGTCCCTCTCCCTTCTGCCTGGACTGCTTAGTCATTTGGTAGCCATCTTGGTTATCACATCAACTGCCAAGCTATGGCAGGGCTTGTGTTCAAGAACCCTCATTTTAGGTACTAGTGACCCCAAAGCACAAGAGGAGTGATGTCGTATCTTCAGTTGACCTAGGTAACTGAACCCGAGGGAAAAGAAGCCTTTGATACGGCGAGTCTACAGTATAAATCATGTAATAATGTTCACATTAATGTTTGCATGACAATTACAAGAGATTTGAAAAATACCAGTAATGTGAGATTACCTGTAGTCAAGAGTAAAATCTATCACAAAGCCAAATCTTGAGATCAGTTATTTCAAATACAGAAACAGCGTTCAAAGATCATTACTGAGTGCCTATTATCCTCTGATTCCTTTTGCCCATGTTATTTCCACTAATCTTCATGACAGCTCTTCAAAGTGGGTGTTAATATAGACCTCTTTTCATTGATGAACCATCTGAGGTTCCCAGAGGTTAAGATACATCCTTAAAAACTCCTAGTCAGCAAGCAGCAGGACAGGTTTCCATTGCATCCATCTCCAATGGAAACACACTTTCAGCTCTCACTCATGAATGTCATGCTAGGAAGACACTGCGGGGGTTTTTTTGTTTTGTTTTTTGTTTTTCTTTTGAGTTGGAGTCTCACTCCATTGTCCAGGCTAGAGTACAGTGACACAATCATGGTGAGACACAATCATGGCTCACTGCAGCCTCAGCCTCCTCGGCTCAGTAGATCCTTCTGCCTCAGACTCTCAAGTAGCTGGGACTACTGGTGCGTGCCACCACGCCCAACTCATTTTTTTTTATTTTTTGTAGAGACGAGGTCTCGCAATGTTGCCGAGGCTGGTCATGAACTCCTGGGCTCAAGTGATTCTCCTGTCTCAGCCTCCCAAAGTGCTGTAATAATAGGCGTGGGCCACTGCGCTCAGCCCTGACACTGCATTTTTGAAAGAGCCCCTTTGCATATCAGATTCTGTGTGATTTGTACTGGACAGGAAGGCCACCACGTGCAGATGTCGCACAGGGCAGGGCGCGGGAAGGAGGTGGTGATGTAACGCAGCCCTGAGTTGCACGCCAGTGAATTCCTTGCACAGGGGGAGAAACCTCTGGCTGGCCAGCCTTGATCCTGCTTGCAATATAATCTTTTTCTAATGTGTTTTTCTAATGCTCTCTGGAAGCCTCCTGCAGCTCAGAGCCACAGAGCACAAGCCCTGTGAGCTATTTCCCTGCATGTGGAAATTGGCAAAAAAAAAAAAAAAAAAAAAAAGACAGGGAAACAGCCCAAGAGAAAACAAACGATCTTCATTCTCTCTTCTTGGTGATCACTACCAGCTAGTGACTAGTGTATTTGCTGAAATCATTAAAAGCCTCATCTAGTTACTCAATTCCTATAAGAAAAAAAGGAGAGCGTTCATAATGTGAAAAAAAAGAGGAAGGAAGAAAGAAAAAAAAAAACAAATTAGGCTTCTCCTTACTGCTCTAGGGAACTACAGTCAAAGCCCGCCCTGCATCTGGACAGCAAAGGCATCGTCTAAATATTCCAGAGAATATTTCATGGCCAAAAAAATATTTCTGTATTGACTTGCTACGAGCTGACATTTTATTGGGAAAAACAAGAAAAACGGGGCATTGTCTTCAGAAGCCCTGAGTTAAAGAAACCATATGTTTCCTGAGCCAGACCTTCAAACTTTCAGAAACCGTTCTGTGGATCAGACAGTTGAGATTTGGGGGTGGAGGAACTGAGATATTAAGCAGAGAGACTTCAGTGGGTATAGGCCATGCCCAAGCAAAGGCAGCAGTTGCTGATGGGAAAAAGGAGGCCAGCCAGGAGGAGCCCAGGGAAGGCCCCAGGACACACGGCCACGATGGCTTGGAAAGAAGAATAAGGCAGCATGGCCTTAAACGCATTCAAAAGCAGCTTCGCCATTTTAAAAAAATATATTTTATTTTAAAGATGTGGGGTGCAATCAGGATTAGGTATACAAGTGGTCATCGCACAGGTAACGTTTGGGCCTCCCTTTGGTCCCCACTTTGCCTGGTTTGAGATCAGGTGCCTTTATTGATGAAGTATGCCCTCTCTCCCTCCCCTGGTAGTTGCCCACTACTGCCAATCCCTTTCTTATAGTATGGTAAATGTTCAGGTTCTGCTTATGAGTGAGGCTTTGCCATTTTCCTAAGGGCCGATCATTTTGCCAGCCTCTCCGTTCAAAGTCTGATCCGTTGGCTTGATCTCTATTTTCGGTCCATCTGTATTATGTGCAGACGAGAGAGACTCGGAAGGGCACTGAAGAGGTGTAGAGAGAGTCGGTGTTGATTCATAAAAGGATTCATTTGAGGATTAGTCAAGTCTCACCCTGGACACAGCGGGTAACCACATGGGTAGTGTGATTGGTGGAGTTTGAGATCTAAGGTCCATCTCTAGGCTTAAATTATCTTCCAGGGGAAAAATATATAAGCACATACAGACACACCAATGGCACTCTCCCCCTTTATCCTTCATATCTGATAACTGAAATGAAGTTAAAGTCTTTTAATTGATGAGACTGAGCCCTGTTTTCAAATAAAAATGAAAAGAGAAAATACATCCACGAGAGAAGAAACTTCAAGCTGTCACTTACACGCCAGTAATCCTCCATGTTTGCAGGGGTAAAAAGATGCTTAGGTCACATCAGCTCTATTGAATTTGAACCTCTGGCTTCAGGTACAGGAAGCTGTATTTTAAAATAGGGCATCAAAGTTTGCAGTAGACTGTCGTAATTTTTAATACAATAACTTGCTTTCTGAAAACTCTATTTTTTTTTTAGTAGGAGTCTCGCTCTGTCACCCAGGCAGGAGTGCAGTGGCATGCTCACAGTCACTGAAGCCATGACCTGCTGGGCTCAAATGATCCTTTCACCTCAAGTTTCCAAGTAGCTGGAACCACCAGCACACGCCACCACGCCCGGCTAATTTTTTAAAAATTATTACTTATTGTAGAGACGAGGTCTCGCCAAGTTGCCCAGGCTGGTCTCAAACCCCTAGACTTAAGCAATCCTCTCACCTCTGCCTCCCAAAGTGTTGGGATTAGAGGCATGGGCCACCAACCCTGGCCCCCAACACTCTATTTTTTAATACATAAAATGTATTTGTTAAAAAAGATTCAGTTGGGCATGGTGACTCACACCTGTAATCCCGGCACTTTGGGAGGCAGAGGCAAGAGGATTGCCTGAGCCCAGGAATTTGAGACTAGCCTGGCCTATATGACGAGACCTTGTCTCTACACTAAGTCAAAAAAAGGAACCGGGTGTGGTGGTGCTCACCTGTAATCCCAGCTACTTGGGAGGCGTAGGCAGATGGATCACCTGAGTCCAGCAGGTCAAGGTTGTGGTAGCCGTGATCATGCCACTGCACTCTAGCCTGGGTGACAGAATGAGATTCTAACTCAAAAATAAAAATAAAAAATTACATTCCTCTTAGAAAACTAGGATTCCTTTAGTAGGTGATTGCTACTTCAACAGCGGCTCTTATGTGCTTTTAATATCTTCTTCAAAGCATCTAGCACAATTTTAGACAAATGGGGAGACACCTTAGGAGATAGCAAATAAATAAAGCATATGACATAAATAAAATATATGAAATAAATAAAGCATAGGTCTCTCAGTTTTTCTGTAAAATTTTTTTTTTGAGTCGGGGGTCTCACTCTGTCACCCAGGCTGGAATGCAGTGGCATGATCATGGCTTACCGCAGCCTCAACCTCCTTGGCTCAGGTGATCCTTCTGCCTAGGCCTTCCAAGTAGGAAGGGATATAGGGGCACATCATTTTTGTAGAGACGAGGTCTCGCTATGTTACTCCTGGGCTCAAGCAATCCTCCCATCTTGGCCTCCCAAAATGCTGGGACTATAGGCATGAGCCACCACACCCAGCCTCTGTGTAATTATTAACACGTCCTCTTAGTGGTTCAAACAAGAGAAAGAAGTAGCAAAGTATATGAAATTTGTAAGAGAATTACTGCCTAATCTCATTAGATGAAATTTCTATTCAATTCTGATACTCAGTTTTGTTTGCACTAGTAAGGTAACTGACTGCAATTAAGTGGCTTATACTTGGGCATATTCTCTATTAGAAGCAAAAATTCAAGTCTCTCTGCCTCTGGTTCTCAGGTCTGCAGCTCAAGATCACAGGTCCTGTACACACTAGCAGATACTAAGTCCCGTATCGGTGGCAAATACACTAATGAGTGTATATTTACCTAGGACTTCTATTAAACATGGAGAACAAAACTGTAACAAATGGGGGTTTCAGAATAATTGATTTACAATTATGTTTTTGACTTATTTCTAATTTCTAGAGCTGTCACCAAAGGGATGTATAATGAATCAACAGTTGTTACTTAAACAGTGATAGTACTTTAAATATAGTAACACAAATACAAGACTCCTTTTAGTATTAATCTTTCTCAACCTATTTGCCTCTTAGAGATCTTAAAGCACAACACAGAGTAAAAATGTAAACAAACTAGAGAAGGGAAGCAACGGAGTGGAACACAAAATATGCATTTAAACCAGAGAAGAAAAAGGGAACTGGCGGGCAACTTGACTGCATCTATCAACATTCCAAAAGGATCTTTCCATTCACACAGCAATGCCAACGCTAAGAATTTAGGTTAAGGATGTACTTAGAATTGTATCTTAAAATGCTCAGGGTGTGTAAGGATGGGTAAGTTTATGCTGTAGTAACAAGCAACCCCCCAAATCTTCTGGCTTAGCATTTTATTTCTCATGCAAAGAACATAGCACCACAGGCCAGCAGGAGGCTGTACTCCACCCAGTCACTCAGGGATTCCGGCTGATGAAAGCCACTGTTACCTTTGAGCTGTGCCATCTAGCATTTGTGATATCAGGAGATAAGGAGAACATGAAGAACTATGCTTCACCATATCATTCTGATTACAGCCCATTGTCCTCAACTTAGGTTGAGTAAGGCTGAAAAAAATAGCAGCATATCTCAATTATCTGATGAGTTCTGCAGTCCAAAAGTTATTTATAAGTTATCATGTGTAGGAGCTTAAGACCACATTTTGCCAGTAGCTGAGGATTTAAATAAACAGTCATAGCTTGTATGTATTTGTTTGTTTTGTTTTTTACAAAAATAGATATCTGAATGTACTGTTGAGGAAAGATCTTCCAGATATATTATTTACCAAAAATACATGGCATGAAACAGTGAGTATAATGTGACCTCTATAGTGATAGTTTTTTAAAAATGCATTTATATGTAGGTATGCATACAATATTTTTTCTAAACAGACAACACTGTTTTATTGTTTTCAAGATGAGGTCTCACTATGTTGCCTAGGCTGGTCTCAAACTCCTGGGCTCAAGAAATCCTGCCACCTCAGCCTCCCAAAGTGCTGGGATTACAGGCATGAGCCACTGAACCTGAACCTGACAAGATTCTTTATGATGGTGACTTAGATGGATGGAGGGGAAGATAGGAGAGGAAACATACTTTTTAACCAGATACAAGTACAGTACTGTTTTTACCCAAAAGCTTTTTAAACACTAAAAGGATAAATGTACTAGATTAGATAGCAGGTTATATTATGAAATGCTTGCTAATGTTCTCAAGATTGACAATGACATTGCAGTTATATGGGAGGACTTTGTCTTCTGAGATGTGGGAAGTATCGTGAGGTCTGCAAATGCTTCAGCTAAAGACTGTGTATGTACAAAATATGTATACATCCATATACATACATATACTCATACGGACACACACACCAAGTATGCACATATGTGCAAAACGCCCACTATCAAAGCTACGTGGAAGATGTCTGGGAGTTCCTTGTTCTGACTCTTCTGTCTATCTGAAAAATTTCAAAGTAAAATGCTGGAACAAATAAACAGAAACAAAAGGATAAAAAGCATATCACATCTCTTGAACACAGAGAGTTCCACATATCTCCAGTCTTCCTACCACAGGGCTCTTTGGAGTCCAAAGATGACTATATTTCCGATGTTGGAAATCAGATCTGGTCATCTGAAATCAAGAAGCATCCCAGCACACACAGGTGATGATGGTCTGCAGCAGAAAAGTTCTCTAAAAGGATCTCTGTTCAACGCTAGTTAAAGCTGGGGTGACCTTATAAAGCACCGCCAGACTTTTTAAACTACTTAATCACCGTCGTAATCACAGTACCTGCTTGGCCGGCAATGCTGTTGAAAATATTCTCTTGCCATATTTCAAAAACTTTTCTGAAATCTGTTCTTAAAGTGAGCTTCCATGAGACCCTTAAAAACCGTGCACAGGGGGCTGAAAAGCCGTATAACTTGAATCCATTCTCTCGTGGGTCCTTAAGGCAGTGGTGACCCAAGGAGAAAGCACGTCCCTCCAGGTCACTCCCTGGGAGGCGAGATAGGTATGCTGCATTTCCAGTGGACAGCTGCCTCTCCCCATGTGGTTAATGATCAGGGCATACGAGGGTTTATGCGGCCCACTCACTGTCTTATGCACAAACGCTATTGTGTCATCCATAAACATGAATGTCTCTCGCTTTTTGGGGGCAATTCTCTGCAGCAAAATCCCTGTCTGTGCAGTGTAGGGTGAAAACTTCAGAGAACGAACCGTCAAGGTCAATTTCCCATGGTTTAACAAAGCACCCCATAGCTCTGGAAACAAGGAACGGCGCTTCCACCGTGTTCAGGAGACATTTTTATAAACCCATGTGTGACTGCCACATACGATATGAACTTTTGACACACGTGCTTCTGGAAAACGGTGTGTTTCTCGTCTTTTCCTGACACCCAGCCAACAGTATAGAGGAATCGACTGGTGTAATTTAAAGTGTGATTAACGCAGTCATTATTTTTATCTGAAATATTTAAGGGAGTTGGTAGGAGACCCTTATCTTTTCCCTCCCCATTTACAAGGAGGAAAGTTAAAAGGCAGGTCCTGGGCTTCGCAGGAGGGGCCCTGAACGCTCGTCTGAAATGCTTATGCTGCACGAAGCCCATAGGTCACTCTGGCAAGCATCCCAGATGCTCAGACTTCATTTTTTTTCCTACTGTTTTTGAGCCCAGTGCTAACTACCGTTAGCAGACATAAAGCTCTCTGCCATTCTTTCCTTAGAACTAGCTGCAAGAAAACTACCAATTATAGCCAAGAAACAGTCTTTCGAATACACATACACATTGTAATGTGGGCTGGAAACCAACTGGAAACTTTCTGATTTGCCCTTTAGGGCCGGAGGCAGGCACTTAAGGCAAACTCCTAAGACGTTTTGAAGAACAGAACAGCTATTCTAAATTTAGCTTCCTAACCAGCCAGTTGGCATATATGCAATGAAAGATTTAAAAGGAAAGAAATTGAACCCACAGTAACAGAAGACATAGGTGGATAAAAAGAAGGGCACCCATAGACAAAAACCTTTCCAAAAAGATGCTCAAGGAATATGAACAGGGAGGGGTTACAAGCCTTACTACTTTCTTTCAAACATGCATCTGAGATGTGCCTAATTCCTATTCATAAAAGTTTTAAAATAGCTGACTGGACTGTGAATTTCCTTTTGTGTAATAATCTTTAGTAGTTAGCACACTGCCCGGCATACAATAAGTGCTAAATAAATGCGTGCCATATAAGCAGACACATTAATGTGTGGACATGCACACACATGTGCATTCACTATGTAGAAGCTTCTAGACTCAGAGACAAGCAAGAGTCTGCTTGGGTGTGCTGATATTTTAGTGTCTTGGCCTAGTCTAATAAAAGGCTGAGGCTGGCTGGGCGCGGTGACTCAAGCCTGTAATCCCAGCACTTTGGGAGTCCAAAGCAAGAGGATTGCCTGAGCCACGCGTTCGAGACCAGCCTAGGAGACTTAGTGAGACCTCGTCTCTACAATAAATCAAAAAATAAGCCGAGAGTGGTAGCGCATGCCTGTAGTTCCAGCTACTCTGCCTGAGCCCAGCAAGCCGAGTTTGTGGTGGCCGTGAGCATGCCATTACACTCCAGCCTGGGCAACAGAGTGAGACTCCCACTCAAAAAAAGAAAAGGCTGAGGCTGAGGGTGGCTGAGACCAGTGCTGCTTCTGCTCTTTCTGTATCATGACCCTCTAACCCTCTATTTACCTTTAAGTGTTCTGGGCCAGTAAACTAATGAGACACTGTTTTGGGGTTTGTTGTGTTTTGTAAGCTACACTTCAAAATGAGATGTGTGTCATTGAGTTACATCTTAGGAAGTCTCCAGAAGCATCCAGAAGAATCCACATTACAGACGGTCGGCCTCAGAGCGGGAGCAGCTGTGTGGCTTGCCTTGGGTCACACAAAGACAGAGCAGTTCCAGAGAGCGGTGTCCCAGATCCCAGAAGCTGTGTGCTTTCTCAGTATGTAAAGGCATCTGAGTTATACTGAATGACTCGTGTCCAGCGAAAACGTTTTGGGTTACATTTGCTGAAACCTCTCTCAGGTTTTTTTCTCATCTTGTGTTCCATGCAGGATACTCAGTTGATAAAGAGCTAAGAGATCAAACACCTAAGGCCCCGTGGAAATTGTGGCAAGCTGGGAGCCCTTCCTGTGGCATTTCCCCCCTACTTGACGGATTCTCGAGATAGATGTTAATTCCTGCTACCTTTTTTTCTTCCTTTAAGGTTGTGTTTTGAAGCCACTGCACAACAATGACACACCTGGAATCCTGTAGTGTTCAGCTAATACCCCAGTCAATTTTAAGCAATTTTCTTCGATAACATTGATCTCCTGTACTGCTCTTGGTCTTTTTAAGAGAAAGAGTCATCATTCCTTTAAAAACAGAACGGCACTAGTTAAGAAATAAGAGTTCTATGATCAACTAAAATATGTTTTTTAATTATGAAGTTCTCTGTCACAGACTACAGAATTCGAGGTATAAATTATAAAGGAGGGATAAGAACGTGTTCCAGATACCAGCATGAGAAAAGGTAAATTACTAGGTAAATTACTCCTCGGAAGAGAAAGTAAACGTTGGACTAAGTTAGCTGGAGGAAGTGAAAACCTCCATCACCCAACACATTGCCTGGCTCATGGTGGGTCCTTATAAAATACTCAAGCAGCTGGGCGTGGTGGCTCGCGCCTGTAATCCCAACACTTCAGGAGACCAAGGTGAGAGGATTGCCTGAGACCAGCCTGGCTAACTCGGCAGGACCTCATCTCTACAATCAATCAAAACATTAGCCAGATGTGGTGGCACGCACCTGTAATCCCAGCACTTTGGAAGGCAGAGGCAAGAGAATTGCCTGAGTCCAGGAGTTCAAGACCGACCTAGGCAACTTGGCAAGACTTCATTTCTACAATACATCAAAAAAATTAGCCGGGCGTGGTGGTGCACACCTATAGTTCCAGCTACTTGGAAGGCTGAGGCGGGAGGATCACCTGAGCCCAGCAGGTCGATGCTGCGGCGGTTGTGATTGTGCCACTGCCCTCCAGCCTGGGTGAGACTCAGATCCTAAAAAAATTCGAGCAGAAGGAGGTATTGGATGTGCCAGGACTCTGCTTGCAGTGACCTGAAAATGTTTTAAAGAAAGATCAAAAGATTTTGCTTAACAATGAGCAATCAAGGGCTGGCAGTCCAAGCGTCCTGATCCTAGCGCTCCATCATTGTGTGCACATTGTTAGGTAGTAGTTAGGGCTTCTGGGATTTTGATTCCAGCAAGGGGTGGAAAGCGGCAGAGCTCAGAGCTGGGGCAGCCGGTTCTTGACGGAGGCCGTGGGAAGAGGGGCAGAGGAAGCAGAGAGAGGGGTGGGGAGTTGGTTGGAAGCGTCTCAGTGGACTTCAGAGCCTTGTCTGTGGGACACCGGGACACACAGAGGCTTGCATCGAGAACCTTTGATGCTGCTAAAAATGGCGATGGCCGCTTCAAATCCTGCAAAAAGCCAGGAGCGACCTTGAAGAGCTTTGAGTCCATCCCTCTCACTTCGCAGGTGAGGTTGCTGAGTTACAGAACATGAAAGCATGGGCCACAGCATGAAGAGGATGCAGAAACAGAGCCAGGAGCCAGGTCTCCCCTGCCATTCACTTAACACGTTTATGAACTATTGACAACTGGCCAGAACCTGTGTTGGTATAATTAGTCATCTTTCCCTGGAGGTGCCTTGAGGGGGTTGGTTGGTTTTTTGTTTAGTCTTTTCTCTTTTTTTTTTTTTTGAGTCACAGTCTCACTCTGTCACCCAGGCTGGAGTGTAGTGGCACGCTCACGGCCACCCCAGGGACAACTTGCTGGGCTCAAGTGATTCTTCTGCCCCAGCCTTCCAAGGAGCCGGAACTACAGGTGTGTGCCACCACGTCAGGCTAATTTTTTTTATTTATTGTAGAGATGTGGTCTCGACAAGATGCCCGGGCTGGTCTCGAACCCATGGGCTCAGACAATCCTCTCACCTCGGCCTCCCAAAGTGCTGGGATTACTGACTTGACCCAACGTGCCTGCCCACTTTTTTCTTTTTTTAAGAGACCGGCTCTCACTCTGTCGCCAGGCTGAAATGCAGGGGCATGATCATAGGTCACTGCAGCCTCGAATTCCTGGGCTTAAGTGATCCTCTTGCCTCAGACTCTTCATTAGCTGGGACTCCAGGCACGTACCACCATGCCTGGCTAATATATATATATATTTTTTTGTAGAGACAGGGGTCTTGCTATGTTGCCCAGGCTGGTCTTGAGTAATCCTCCCACCTCAGCCTCCCAAAGTGCTGAGATTTTTTTTTAACCCTGCCTGTTTTAAAAATTATAACTGACTTCATAGGTAGAATGATTTTTAAAAGATTCCATTGATCAACTTATCAAAGTATAAAAATCCTGAACTGAATGTATCTTTAGCTTTAGGGGAACAGGTTAATTACAAAAAATTGATTCATCTACTTGGCTTGCTATATTTTATGCAGTATTTTAACACCCCTTCCCTTAAATTACTGATGCATGATTCTCTACTTAAAATAATGAGTAGAGGCAGGAAACACCCTTTTTCCACTACAACATTGAAAATATGCCTTCAAGTAAGTTGAGTGTAAATGTCACAAATATAATCCAAATCCAACAAAAATAAAAACAAATGATTGAAGCAGAACTTTCAACTTAGTGTCCTTGGTACTGGGGTAGAAATTATGTCTCCTTTAGATCCAGTTGAGGACCAATTGGCCACCCAACCAAAAAGTAGGGTAATTGTCCCTTTTTAAACATATGTTAGGAAAGTGATTTTTACTACTTGGGATTTTTTTTTTCTCTTGCTGCTTCTCCTCTGGGTTGTGTTCAGAGGCTGAGAGTAAAAAGGACAAGTGTCCTTTTTACTACCCATGGAAGAATATTTTTTGTTTTTGTTTTTGTTTTTTGGTCTCATATCCATTGTGAACCTTCATCACAGGGTTTGAATGGGCATCTGTTTTGCCAGAAAAGGAAGAGATAACAGAGAGAGCTTCTCTGAAGAGGCCAGGGCAGCTGCACGTCACAGGGTGAGGCAGAGCAGTGGTCTTACAACAGTGGGTGGGGCTTACCTTTCAGACAGAACAAAGAGCGTCTGGTTCTACAGTCTCAGCGAGAAGCTTCTGCTTGTGAGATTCCTTCTTCCCAGCTGAAAAGAGTAACAGCTGGTCACATCTTATTCCTCTCTTAGCAGCACTTGGCTTACTTACTCCCTTTGGAAAACGAGGTCTCCAAAACAAGGTCGAAACGATGACATTGTGTCTTTGGTAACTTACGTTGAAATAGGGGCCATGGAGTAAACGTGGAAAACGCATCGTTTCACTGTTGTGCCTTTTACCCAGACGAATCAGAAGTGATCTTGGTACGTGGAACCAAGTGTTCAGTTAAGTTACTTGACTGTAAACCTAGATCTTCCACCGAGGGCAGACAGGTTGATCGGGATAAAATGTTGGGATGGATGGCACTACTGTTCTGGCACCGGTGAAAACCACGGGCCTCCGGGGGGTGCTCATATTGTGGTTGTCATGAAGGAAAACATTTATGTAACAAACATTCCTTTAGTACCAGTACTGCCCTAAGCTGCATAGATCCCTGGCTCCCAGGCCAGCTTTTCATCAGCATCTCCTGGGAGCTTTTGAAACATACATGGTTGGTTTCTTAGCCTCACTGGGGTGTGATGCTGGGCAAGTCAGATCTGGGAAATCCTCTGGCTTGTTTCCTGATTTCAGGGTCCTTTCTTATCCTCCCTACCTAAAATCTCACTCCCTAATGGTAAGGATTAACCCGAGATCTTGTAGAGAGGGATCTTAGTACTCAGATCTGGAGGCTGATGAAGTTCTCTGCTCTGGTGGGATTCTCAGAGGTTTTAAAAACTCCCCAGGAAGAGGACATTGATCAGTCACAAGATCGCGAGGCTACGAGAGGCCTGGAAAATGCCCCCAGCCCTGAGGACACACAACCACCTTCGCCAGGAAGATGAGCATTGGAAACATGGTGAGACTCACAGCTGGCCTCTGGCTCGCCCTTAATCCAGCTATCACAACATGCACCTTCATCAATGTTACATTTTACCAAGAACATCTGACTTTTTCCTTCCCCCTGAGAGTATTCCGTGAAGAAAAATGAAGCGGCAGATAGCAAACTACTTTGCCTAAATGGAAACTAGGTCGATTTGGAATTAAAGGTAAGAGTCCATTTGCCTCTTTTCCCCATCGCAGCTAACTTAGTAGGGAACTCTTCCGACTGTGCGGCCCAGGCACACAGCTATAAACATTTTCCGTTGAGGATGATTAGGATTCTGTAAGACTTTATTGTATTATTTGTGAAATGTGAGTTCAATGGTTTTACGGGAACACAAATGGGGACTCATGGCTCTTGGCAACATTAATATTCATACTATGTGCGTGTCCTCATTTGAAAAGTGACCACGCGGTGTCCCCAGATAGAAGCCTGTGGATAACTGTAATTTTTGAGAAATAGAGTAAAAGGAGGCAAATTAAAATAATAAACCAAAAGGAAAGAAAAATGAAAAGGAAAAAAAAAAGAAGAAAAGGAAAATACGTTGAAGGCGCTTTTTCCATAGGAAAAAAATATTTTATTTTTTTAAGAACAAATTCAGTTTGAAACAGACGTGGAATGTGACGTCACGGATTTCATTTTCTGGAGCTAACTGCAATGTGGAACTAAAGCAGATTTAAAACCTATGACAGGCTATTAAAATAAAACAAAGAAAGAAAAAAATATTTATAACTCAAGCATAATACTGTGTTACTTACAAATTGGACAACGAAATTTTAAATAAATATTCATGGTACATAATTACGGCACAAATATGCAGCAATTTGGCAACCTTTTATACCATTTTTTCCTCATTACAGTGCAAAGGGGAATGACACTGCCGTTAAACAAGCTGTAGCTAAATACATTGCAAAATTCAGATTTTATACAAAACATCTCGCTTAGACTTTATAAAAAACCAACATTGCTCTATGTACACAATCTGGGTAAGAAAAGCCATTTCTGTCTTGTTTTCATGTGTATTTTTATTAAAAAGGTGAATAAGGCTACTGTAACACCCCAAATCCATATACAGTAAAATCTGAACCTATTTACAGCATCTTCACTTAAACATGGTGGTGCAAATTCCAAAGTCGGGTGACTAGGGATGATGATACAAGCAAGGCATTTACAGTAACTTTCCAGAGCTGAACCAACTTCAAATAAAGGAACAGTTGGTAGATTGTCATCTTCTGCACCAGACACAAAACAGACGCACAGAACACTTCTCCACTGGTCGCAGGTAACTCCTTGGCGGTTCATCTGACTTTTCACAGTTTAGCATAGAACCAAAATATAGCCAACCGATGACACATACATTTGATTTCATTAAAATCAGACCCTTTCCCATTTCTTCCCCCCTTCTTGTCCCTCTCCCCCATCCTAAAAGGAACTTTTGATGGCTTACAAGAAAATCTTCCACAAATGCACGTGAGGAAGAGGCTGGGGCGATGGAAAGGATTACATATGTACTGCGGCTGGTCACCATGGCAACCCTCCACAGAAATATGATATAGATATATATAATATATATTGTAGATATATATTATACATATATGTACACATGTATACCACACACCCACTCACACATATACACACACGCACTTTGGACCAACATCATTTCCAGGTTCAGGAAATAGGGAATAATAATTTCTGTGACAACTCATTTTTGCCGGTACTCACTGAAGGGCTGAGAACCTTAAAATGCTGTCGCTACATTTTTTTTTTTCTTCCAATTCAGAAAGCAAAGTGTTACCATAGTAACGGGACTATGTTAAAGATGTCTATTTTGCATAGCACATAAAAAGTAGGTTTCCTGTTTACTCTTCTTGTTTCCCAGAAGGGAGGGGATGGTGGTGGTGGTGGGGTGGGGGGGTGGGGGGGGGCAGGAGGAGGACGCCAGAGGTACACTGTCACCTGAAGCCCCCTCGATGTGACCTGCTGGATTCTAGCGAACACTTCGGCCCATAAGGCAAGGGAAAACCCAACGCAGAAAATAAATGTCGGAACATCTTGTCACTGTTAAACATGGATGCAGTAACATCGATTTCCCGGTATTTGGGGCTTGTATTTCCTAGTCTACGGTTATGTGAGATGCCTTCAGAGGACTTGGTTACTTTTGTGTTTGCTCTCATTATTGTTCTTTTTGGAGCGATGGTGTTTTTCCCAGAAGTAGCTGTCCAATTTGTTTTTGTTGCTGTTTTTTTTAAAGCACTGAGCATCGGGACCACTTAATTGCCACAAATGAATTTCACATCTTCTGGTGTGTACTGTGTGCAATCTTAAAATATATATTAGTAAAAATCTTTCATTTTATATCCCTTGTGTTCTATATACCTATTATAAATACGTCCTAGTTTCCTTCTCCCCCCGACGTCATAATTTACCTCCGTCTTAAGGACCCTAAGAGGTCTGCCGTGTGTGCTTCCCTCTGACACAGAGCGCCGGGCGCCACAGCCGCCATCAGTACCGAGCCCGCGGCCCCTGCACCATAAACCAAAGTGTCGTAAGGCTCAATCAGGGAGGGGGGAAGTGGGGGGATCTGACCTACCCTTTAGAGATGAGAACTCCTGCAGACCCTCAGTGGTGATGGAATTACAGCCTGTTTGACCTCTGACTTTTCCACGTCTAGGTCAGATCTGGCTCTCTGCTCGTCTCCTAAATGCTTTCCCTGTGTTTAATAAAATGTGATAAGTATAGCAGCTGAGTCTGCTGAAAAAAAACCGTCCCCAGCAGACCGACTCTCTACAGCGTCAGAGCTGTATGTTTTATTGCCAGTACCACGACAGTCCTGCCCGAAGAGATCACCAGCAGCTCCTGTCTCCCTTCCCTCCACGCCCGCTCCTCTCCCAACAATACCCCCCTTTGTTCCACAGATTGAAGAGGGACTTCTTTGTCCTGCACGCTGCTATTTGATAACAGTGAATTCCCCCCAGTGCACCATCATCCACTGTGTGTGTGTGGCTGTGTCTCCTACTTGCCTCTTAAATCTCAGCAAAACCAAAGTGCTGCGCTACCTAATTGTTATTGTCGTTGTCGTCGTCGTTGTTGTTTTCCTTTCTGACTTTCTGCTTCAGAGGCAGCAGCAGTGAACTGCCATTGCAGCCAGCCCTCTCTCACCCCCGCCCGCTCCTAGTCTTCCTCGGCAGACAGCTTCTCATCTGGCTCAAGAGCACCTTGCTAGCAAACACAATTTCTAGAAACAGATCATCCTGTTCCACGGAAGCTGCTGCTACCAGCAGCTGGAGCAGGGGACCCCGGCCGAGCATGTCCCATGAGTGGTGCGGAGCGTGGAGGTGAGGAGGAGGCCCAGGTGAGGTGCTTGCAGGGCCCTGGGTGGCAGAAGGAGTGAGACAGTGAGCACTACACGCTAGAGATCTCTGAAACCCTTCACTAGCCCAAGGTCCGTGTGACAAGTCCAGTATGCACCGCGGGGGAGACACGTCCCAGGCAGAAGCCGGCCTTTCCTGGCGAGGTCTCCTGGGACCCCTGGGGCCACCTGCCCAGGAAGCTCACGGCTCTCTGGTCCACAAACCACCGCCTTCCCTTGGCTTCCGCAGAGGCCCGAGCGACTGCCGCACGTGGCTTCAAGGAGGCGACGCGTGTCGCGCCCAGCGGTCCCAATGGGGATCTCCCACAGTCTTCCAGCTTCCAGTGAGTGCTGTGTTCTCCAAGGCCGAAATGCTACAGACTAGGTAAGCTGTCCGGATGGACGGGGCTCTTCCGAGAAGGGGCGGGCCCTCTCCCCCAGGGGCCGTGCCTCAGTCAGTGCGCCAGGCTCGTGAAACCCTCAACAGGAGGCGTCGGGACAGTGAGTTTCCTCTGGGAAAGCGAAGGTGCCACCAGGGCCTCTCTCAGACCTTGTAGTAGATGTTCGCTGGGCTCTGAGGAGGCATCTCCTGGACTATGTACACCGGGTGCCCATAATCCCCGCTGACCTTCTCGTAGTGAGGGCAAAAGACACTGTCCGCAGTCCTTAAGGGGATGATAATGTCACTGGGCTCGGAGCCATTGTTGTTGCCGCTGCGCTTGGGAGTGGCCAGCGTGCTGAGCGACAGCGTGGTCGTGTGCTGCGGTGAGTGCTTGCGGTGTCTCCTGCGGTATTTCAGCAGGAGGACCACCAGCGTGATGATGATGACAATGAAGATGATGCATCCTGACGCGATCCCTGCGAATAAGGCCACTTCGGAACCCAGGATGTTGTTCCCCGAGTGTCCGGCGCTGTTGCCGTCCGTGCTGGACCCTGCAGACGCCAAGGGAGAGAAGAACAGAAGGGGTCATCGCCATCCCCATGCTGCCGGGCTGCTCGTGTGACCCTCAAAAGGGAGACGAATTGGCCAAGTGTGGGGGCTCACGCCCGCAATCCCGGCACTTTGGGAGGACTGCTTGAGCCCAGACGTTGGAGACCAGCCTGGTCAACAAAAAATTTTTAAAAATCAGCCTCATGTGGTGGTGCGTGCCTGTTGTCCCAGCTCCTGGGGAGACTGAGGTGGGAGGATTGCCTGAACCCAGGAGAACGAGGTTGCAGTGAGCTGTGTTTGTGCCACTGCGCTCCAGCCCTGGTAAGACTTGGACTCAAAAAAATAAAAAAGTGAAGAATCAGCTGGGCCAAAGATCCAACCGGCACCTAGCACCTGACAAGCCAAGGACCTCGTCCAAGAGCTCAGTGCAAATGCAGACGTCAGCGATCAATAGGGAACGGGAGGCATCTCTAGGCAGGCTTTCACGCTATCCCATGCCACATGGCTTCCTTTTGTGGTTCATCATCCATCAAGAGCACAACTGTCTATGACAGTCAGCCCTTGATCTTGCTTCATCTTCTCACCTGCGGTCACTGCCCCGGGGTAACGGCAGGGAGGAAAACAAGGAAGTGGCCGAGTCTGCAGGTCAGTGTCGAGCACTCCTGCCACCCTGCTCTTCCACTGCCTTTTAGAAATGGTGTTTCATGCGAGCCTTCAAACAGTCTGCCCTCCATCAAAGACGAGCCGGGACAGTGCAGACAGGGAAGGGAGTAGTGGGGCCTGGGAAGATGTTCGGCTCGTAACTCGCTTGTATTATTTGATTTACACTTAAAATATATTTGGAAGGCGGCAGAAACTCTCACACTGAACAGACTGCCAGCCCAAATGTTAAGTACTAAAAAACTGCCTGGCATCATTATATTATCCATTTATCAGTTTGTCACAAGGATTTGACACATCTTGTCACTGGAAGTTAGAAATAACAACTTCCCTCCTTGACTCGGGGAAAGAGATGGAATCTTGCTGCAGCTGCTAAATTCACGCAGCTACCCACCCGGCACACAGATCCCCAGCACGAAACTGCTGATGTCTGCTCTGCATTTACCATATAAAAAATTCATGGGCAACCCCTTCGGGTCCCCTCCCACTGTGGGAGCTTTTCTGTCCTCTCAATAAATCCTGCTTTCTCAAAAAAAAAAAAAAAAAAAAAAAAAATCATTAGCATGGTAACAAATACACAGCTATTTGTTCCAAGACTGTAAGGAAAGCGAAGGTTCATGACAGCCAATTTCATCTGGTACTCTACACTTTTGTCAGGGATCTGCTTAATATTTTATTTCACATGGAAAATGTGGGGAAAAAGTTAACAATAACCCCCCCCAAAAATACTATTATGCAATATTTTTAAATGTTACCATCTAAAATTTAGAAGAGGATCAATTAGGCTCTTTGTGGATTAGATATAATTAGATGAGCGATTAGCACATTAATTATATATACATTCACGTCAGCTTTAAGCTGGTGTTGACAACCAGCTTGATAAAATGTCAGCCAATGAAAACTTTGGTCTGACAGAGTAGTACTAATAACTGACACTTCCATCTGGCGAATTCCACTCTTTTGAATGGAGGACTTTCATGGGAATGAATTGTTTTGTCCTTACTGAGGGTAACTGATAGCGACTCCCTCATGCAGAGTGAAGATTACTGACGGCTGTAACTCCTAGTCAATCCTACTTGCACTCAGTCCTACGTCTTGAGACACTACTAAGAACATGGTACCCACAGACCTACAGACACACAGATCATGCTGCTATACCTGGGTTTGGTTTTACAAAGGGACTTGTTGTTGAACTTCTTCCGTTAGTACCAGCTTCTAGATCTGGACGTCTTGTTGGATCATTATTCCTGGTTGATCCAGCAGAACTTGCATCTACATGAAAAACAAATGATTAATTACAGCACAGACATCTGATGATATCTAGCTTTAAAGGCTGCGTGTATATTTCAAGAGGCACGAATAGCAATGAACATAAGACTCTTTATGCAAAGTACTGTGAAATACAAGAATATAATTTTTCTTTTAAAACAAAATGGTTACACTAGTTATTTCAGAGGTTTAGATTGTGAGGCCATCTGGGGAAGCTATAGGGATTCTTGCATTTGGCAGGCAAAGCTTTGCAGATGACATTTCAATTTAACTGAGCAAGTTGATTGACTACTATACCGATTTCTAATTAGAAGAATAATTCTTTCTTTCTGCACAATAGATTATCTATATAGGAAAAGGCACAGTGAACATAACTCTTCTGTAGTCAGGATTCAGAAAAGAGCAAAACTGCAGCAACTTTTCATTTTCATTCTGGATATTCTGATTTTGAACCAAAGAGGTGTTTTGCTTTTTAAAAAGAAATTTGTCTGTTTATCTATCTATCTATCTATCTATCTATCTATCTATCTATCTATCTATCCATCCATCTATGTGTCTATCCATCTCTCTCTCTCTCTCTCTCTCTCTCTCTCTCTACATGACAATAGACATTCTACCTGGCTGACCTCAACTCTTAGAGAGACCTCCAATAAAGAAGCTAGCACATTGACCTGAGGAAATCTGTCAGTGGCTCAAGGTGCACAGAAGGGTTTGCTTTCAAAACTAAAGAGAAAGTGAATGAAGGTGAGTCACCGACATTAGCGCCACACTAGCTAAGGGCTACACCAGATCACAGTGGCTTCAGGAAGCAGCAGGTGGTCTTTACCTTGTCCAACTTTCATGAGGATCTTCATGGCTCTTGTCTGGCACACCCCTCCCTCCTGGTTATCCAGGCCCTCCAAAGACCCATTTGATGTAGCTGATTAAAAATAAAATGGACAAAACAAAAAAATAAAGAAAAAATCAGGAAATCAATAAGCCAAGTTTACATGAACATGAAATGTCTGAAAACAATTTGAAAAATAAGAATTCACTCTTAGTCACAAGTTTTCTGAAAGTATGGGATGCCGAAAGCCAAAAAGAAAAAGAAAAAGAAATAAAGAAAGATGGATATCGGAACATTGTCGCATGGACGCTATCTGGTTCCACAGTTACGTAAGCACTTTCCCCTGCCTTCACCAATGACTGGTTCTGCATTAGTCTACAGATAAAAGGGACGGCATCTTCCCGCAAGCCGACTGACTCTTTTGGGGCCAAACTCAGGAGAGCAAAACAGTGAATACGGTCATTTCAGAACACGGTAATCATCCCACGACACCTGCTTCCTCCACTACAGATTTCCTGCTTCAAGAACAATTAGCTTGATGCTCTGTTTGTCAAGCGTCCAAGTTCTGTAAACACTAGACGGGGAGCCTCTCACAACGCTTTTCTTCTTTCACCAGCCTTCTACGTGCTTAAGAAGTATACCGGAATCCAGGTCCTCCAAATCTGACTTTTTTCTCTCCATCATTTTGCAAACCAGAAAGATTGCATGTGTTTTTACTGCCAACATCAACCTCAGTCCACCTCTTCCACCAAACTACCTGTTGTAGGGGAACCCTGGCTGAAGAGAACATTACCATGCACGCCCACCACTCTGTCCAGGTCTCGTGGCAGCCCCGGATAGAAGGTGAGAACGTTCAGTGGTCACTTGGGTATATATTCACTAACTTGAGACCCTTTCCGCCATGGCAATGAGGGACGGAAGGAAGGACAGAACCATTTTACCGTTTTCAGCTTTATTTTTTAAACAGCCTGTGCCCTATTCCATTTTAGCACATCCCTGTTCTGTCTCTTTAGACCGGTGAGTTCTCTGAATAGCTTTGTAACTAAAGCCGTAAGGAGATAGGCTGCCAGGTACTTTAATGAAAAACAGGCTTTAAATTACAGTTCAAGTTCCAGAAGAGAAAAGAAGGTGGAGAGTGCTAGACGTTTTCATTCCCTTAAAGTTCAAGGGGCAAGGAACGAAAGTGTTTCATATACATTTCTGCAGTTTAAATCAGCTCTCTACTTTGACTATCAAAGTCTTGTCCACTCACACCATACTTTGAAAGGGACTGGGAAAGGGATCGACCTTCTGGTAAGAATAAGTACTGAAGATATTCTTCTAACTGGGTTGTTGGTTTTCCAAATACTAGGTCAGCAAACACATTTTATATGCATTTATAGGAGAAATGTGCATCCCATGGATAATTATATTAACCAGAATAATAAAGCACTTATTTATTTGTCTTTGTGTTCTTGAATTATTGACTTCTACCTTCACTGTTTTCCTTAAAAACAAAAGCTGCCTCTTCTGTGTGAAAATATCTCTCTGTTTCTAGGAGTGCTTGTTGAAACTTCAGTCTTACAATTACATCCTATTCTGGCATTACTGACACTAAGTTTTTCTTGGGAACCTAGGTAATAATAGCAAAAAGTAGACAGTATCTGTTTGTAGCCTGTTGAGAAAATGTTTGACAGAGAAGTAAAAACAAACACCTAAGCACTTTTATGCTTCTGAGAACCTAAAAACAAAACAAGACTTTTTTTTTTTTTTAACAGTTTTTCATTCTTCTTATTCCCTTTTCCAGCCTCCAAATATGTGCCTAAATTTCAAAGTATCCTCTCCTATCCAAGGCCTCAAACATTATGGATTTCACTGAGCAGATACTATTTCTGGACAGTTTCAGAGCAGTGCTAGAATCTTCAATTGATTGTTTAGAGTTTTTCCATTTGATATTTCTCAAAAATTAGGATTTAGCTACATATGGGAACCAGTAAAAAACTGATGTCTCTATTTAGCTGATAGTTTAAAATGCTTCATCTACTTAATTCAAGAAGAATCCCAATGTTTTTAAATGCACAAACACATACATGCACCCGCATGCAAAAGTGCACCCAAACTCAAGGTTAAATAACTAACTTGTTACTAAGAGTTTCAACGCTAAGCTGAAAGATAACAGAATAAGATCTGAAGGTCAGTGCACAGAAATAAAAGGGAGGAATATAGATTTATTTCAATCTTGCAGGTCGGGGAGGGTCAAAGATTCAGATCCCACAGAAAAACAATGAAATGAATTGCAGAAAAGATAAGATGGCAAGAGGTACACAGCATGTGAGTAACTTTTTTTCTTTTAATTTGTAGGTCAATGCCTTTTCTGAATATCAATGCCTGTGGGCGATGCTCCCTAGGTTTACCCAAAATGATGTCTCAACAATCTCCATTAAAAAAAAAAACTCCAAAAGTATTAAAATTGAATTGCAATCTATAATTTAACAACCACAAACTATAATAGGAAGAACATTGTACTGTGTGAGAATGAAACTGCTTTGCACCTTTAAGAGCTAAAACATTTTTATTCCTTGGTTAACAAAAAAGGGCAAAAGCTTTCAAATCTTGGAGTTGAATAAAGGAAAATCTATAGATGCTTCCTCTGAAGCCACAGGCTACTGCTTGCTTGGGGGAAGGGGCCGATGGGGGGCGGGGGGTGCAGATGACCAAAAGCCAGCTGAACATTCTGAGTGAGGACAGTTTTTCTGCTACATTTAGGACCCTGTGGCTTTTCCTTCTAAGACTACCTGCAACTTGCAAAGGTGACTGGAAGATACTGAAAAATTTCATTAGTAATCTTAAAATAACATCCCCAATGCTAGGCTCTTTAAAAAGGGGCTAAGTTTTAAAATACTGTTACCTGTTCCACCATGAAAGATTTTTGCCCTAAGGAATGATCTAAGCTGTCACATTTTAAGATGCCAGTACCAACTGAAATTTCAGAAGGCAAACTTTGCAACAAGTATAACAAAATTCAGAATGACTCCCATCTATTTTGCATGTGATATAAATATAAGTTCCTTTAGTGAAAACTAGCTTTCCTCTTCCCTACTTCCTACAACCTCATCAGGGAGTGTAATTCTAACTTTGAAGTCCCAGCCTCCCTTCTTGAACAATGTCACAGCCTAAAGTCCCCTATCCCTCTTTCCTGGCAGTGAACTCTGAAATGAAACCACAGATTAATATTCGCCTGCAATACTTAGCCGCCAAGAAGCTTTAAGAGGTTTAGAGGCTGAGTTTGAAAAATAACAAGAAATTGTTAATGCTTGGAAATAAAATCTATTTCCATTTCGGGAGACAATTTTGCAATTATTTTCATTGTTCATTTGAATGTACTGGGAATTTCTAACTTAGAGAAAGCGTGAAAATAAATTGTTACCTCATTAAACTTAGTTTCTCTTTGTATCTCTCTAGCAGCATTATCTAATGCAGCCACAATCATAGTATTGCTAAATGGATGAAATCGCATTTAATCTTGGGAGACAGAAAAAAAATAACATTGTTATACCTAAGCTTTTAGTGCCCAGACATTTTGTTTTTCCTCCTTGGCTGAGGGGGGAAAAAAGGGAGAGAGAGACTTTAAAATTTAAAAATTACTAGAAAAGTTTCTCTATCTGGTTGGCAAATAGGTTTAATAAAGATATATGAGCATCTTACAGCCTGCTTTTAAAAGACTTTGCTTCAGGGGTCTAATTGCATGTACTGAGCATATAGAAATCACTGTACTGTTGCCTCTAGGGCCTAACTTCCAGTAAGTAGGAGATCACTGTCAGCAAAAAAGTTCCCTGAGTTCACAATGTCTGAAAGTTCTGTAGTGTACCTAAAAGTGCATGACCGACACCTGTGGCTTCCTACTTATTTGCTCTATGCTTATGTGCAGTTCTTAGGTACTGGAAAGACACACTGGTTTCTGAGTTGAAAAGAGGGGGGGGGGGAATTAGAGAGGCAGTGAGCAATTGTAAAGCAGACTCAAAGGGCAAGAAATATTTCTGGCTGTGATTTTTAGACCAGAGAGTAAGTAATATTACAGCCTAACATGTCTTCATCTGATTTTACTGCTCTGCTCTTCTAGCTTGGCTGTGTTTAGCATAGCATGCTGGCAAGAGTCTGTTAATCAGATGGAGAATCAAGCCTCTGGATTTGTGCTGATGTATGGTTCTCATTCACAAAGAGATTAGGAATGGGGGAAGCATGAAAAAAATCCTACAGAATAATGTCATTGCTATCTAGGTTCTTAGGGAAAGAATGAAACATCAAGAAATACCAATATTGTGAAGGATATCTCAAACTATTTTCAAATGTAGCTTATTGGTTTGGGACCAGGATGGGGTTGACGGACACTTGAAAGCAAATATTTCTATCAATTTCATCAAAGAAGTCCACCAGAGAGACAGATAATCAGCATACAGGCTTGGGAAAACCACAGAGTAGTAAGGATGAAAAAGCTTGTCCTTATATAAAGCTGCACTTGACATAATTCACTCTCATTTGATCATGAAGCCAACAGTGTTTTATGAAAATTCTCTGTCAATATCACACTCTATTTGTACTATTCTTTTCTACCATGTCATCACCTGCTAGCCCTGATAATTTTCATTTCTTAGGTCAGTCTTCCAACACATCAGTCTCTTTCAGTTTAACACAGACTTCTGAGGACCAGAAGTCTCTTACCTCGGCAAACTTAGCTGCTAAAAAAAAAAAAAAAAGCATAATATAGCAAAACATGGAAAGCAAAGCCATGACTTTAAAATAAACATAAACTTGACACACAAAACTAGATTGCTGTTTTCTTCTACTACAGAGCTATCAAATCTATGTGCCAAATAAATAAATAAAATATGTAAATTGAAAAATAAAGAAGCTGATAAAAAAGTAACTAATTAATGTGAACATACAACCCAGGAAGCTGAGACTTAGCTTAATATCCTGACATCAATTCAATTTCAAAATATGTCATGTAAGTTCAAAATATATACTACAGAAATAGGAATTCAGTTTCTAAAAAAAGTTAATGTGGTCTAATGACTTGAGTTTCACAGTTATCCTTTTTAAGACATTAACTTAGGAGAAAATGATAATATTCACTAATGCCAAAAATAAATGCCTATTTCTTTAAAGTTAATTAATGAAAAAAAGTCTGAAACAGAACCATCTATATAATTTGCTAGAAGAAGAAAAACTTATTTTTGTTCTAACTGCTTCCTTTTTCCTGTGTTTTTCACTCTGGCTTTACAATGAGAGAAATGAGGACTAGATCATCATGATTTTCTAAGGATCTCATTCTTGTTTGGCTTAAGATAAAAAAAAGTTCAGTATTACTTCAAATCACATACCATTTCATCCCATTATCCCAAACTTGCCTTATCGTACAGCAAAAGTTTTATGGTAGACTTCTTAAATGGCTTTATTTGAAGAAAGAAAAATACAAAGGAAAATATTTTTTAAAAAGCAATAGATATTCGCCAAACTTTAAAAAAAAAACAAAAACAAAAACCATCTTCTTGATGAGAGAGTTCTCACAGACATTTGATTAACTCGAATTGTGCCTGCAGGGAACTGCTTACAGTTAAAACACTGTAAACCTGCAACAGTGTGGGATGTGTGTGTTTCTCACCCAAGAAAACATTGTCCAAGTATGATGGGAAGTCACTTGAATGAATGCCACATCACTATGCTTGTGTTTTGAACATTTAAAGCAGTAAATTATGCATTCAGAAGTAATAACTGGCTTAGCCTCAGTGACTTTTTCCTGTAACATTAGTTTAGCCACTAAACAGAATGATTTGGAAAAAGTGAATTCTAAAATGAAGTCACAATTTAGACCTTCCTTCCTGTTTTCTAGCATTAAAGTATGACTGAAGATACCATGTAACAAGTACAAACAGATGTTCTTAATAAAATGGCATAGTTTTGTTTCCTAAATTTCAAATATTCATCATGAACAATAATAGGATATTCTATTGACAGCTCAGAAATAAGAGTTTTTAAAAATGTGATAACTTTGAAACAGTTTAGTGAGTTGTTTTTGTTATGACACACATCACTTAATGACTTTTCACTTGGGAAGAGAGAGGACTCAAGGACACCATACAGGACTGAGTCGGCAGAGGCCACCATACTATGTGAGGTTTGAACATGGGGGGGGGGGGGGTCAGTCTAGTGAGAAACCAGTCACAGTGTAAAACAACAGACATCACATCTAGAATATAAAAATGTCTATCAGAGCTTATGCATAACCATTACGCGCTTAGCCATTAAAAACCACACGAAGATCAAGGAAGCAGCAATCAATGAAGACGCTAAGAGTCATCATTACCTTTGACAATGCAGACCTGAAAAGTCACGGGCTGCACACATGCAGAGTGAAAAAAGCAAGAGAAAAAGGCAGGGAAGGCAGGGGTACATGTGTGTGTACCAGTGTGTGTGTCTGCACGTGTGTGCTTGCAAGTACATGGTGCACATATAGGGTATATATATTTTATGTATAGTATATATATTATACACACACACACACACACACACACACATACACACGATGAAAAATACCCTCCAGGCTCAATCCAGCACACTGACACTTTTCTGAGAAAGATCAAACAGTACTAGCAATAAACTAGTCCCACCTTTTTATTTTATTTTATTTTATTTTGTTTTATTTTATTTTATTTTTTGCTAGACACATGTTTAAACACATGAAATTATTTATAGAGTGGTTTACTTTATTTCCCCTCAAAATATTGCTTGTAACACATTGGTGTCTTGATTTTTAATGAATTCTGTTGGAGAAAAACATCTAAGTCTAAGACTTTATTGCTAAAAGTTATGATGATTTATGCAGATAGAATCTCTCATTAGGTTAAAAAAAATCAACATGATTTCATTTAAAGAGTAAGATTTTCATCTAGTACACCTTAAGGGAATGTTTCTTATTGTCACAGTGATTCAGACAAGGTAACACAGTGAGAACATGATAGTCAGCAGTAAAAGAATAAATAACTTCACACAGAAGAGCCAGCCTTAACATGGGCCAAAGCCTACTAAGAAAGAGTAATTGTGTTTTATAAATAGGTAGCCAGATGGCCACTTCAATAGTAATGACTAAGCTCCCATTTTTTTAAGTCAAGAATAATGTAAGAGTTCTAAAGATAAAACATAATTCCCTATTGTCTCTACTAGCTCTATTTAAGCATCAGATTTTTAAAAATGAAACTTCCCAGGCAAGAGATAGTGATAATATCTAATGAAAATATTCTGAACCACAAAGAAGCATGCGTTTGAGTGAATTATTTCTAGCACATAATCCATTGCCTGCTCTCAAGTTTTTAACGGTCTTAATCATTAAAAGATCCTTGTGAAGATAGGAAAATATCTAGTTTGGAAAGGGTCAGAGTAAAAAGTTCATGGTGGGGATGGTGCCCAAGCCACAAAGCTCTCGCTCATTCTACTGTCACTAATCACATGCAATGATATTAATGACCCAGTAATTGCAAGAGGATAGCACTGAAGTGGAAAACATTCATCGGAGGCAGAGTTCATCTCTTGTGGTAGGACTTCACCAGTGACTGAATTAATGTCTGCTGACAGGTTAGAATACAACACTGCAGATGAGAAAATACACCACTCGCATGGTATAATAGTTTAGGTGGGCGTGATGTTATTTGCTTTGACCATCTAGAGACCAGCGGTAACCCCAATAAAGTACCCCTATCTAAACTTGCCCTACACATGAACCTTATTCTGTTCAGGGGACATGTTCTATACGACAGGAATCCAGAGCGATTTTCCACACGTTTGCTTCAATAAAAGAACACCTTCATCTCCTGCTTAATATCAGGAACCACAAAACGGAGCTACTTTACTAATGCAAAAAGCCATTTGCAAAGCAGAACTGTCACACAGCCGGGCTCCCCTGTAATGAGATCAATTACGCGCCTGCCCGAGGTCTGGCCGATCCGTCAGTCCATCCATGCAACAAAACCATAGTGCCTGTACGTGGCTGAGGAGACCTGAAGTCTCTTGTTGCCTCTATTTGCATGTTTGAGATGATTTGATGTTTAATAGTGCTACTATTTGGCAACTCTCTACTGAGGGGCTCAACGTACACACACACACAAGATAGCATAGACTTATTGAAGAAATAGAATTGTAGCTATAAAAAGAAAATTAGCCGGGCATGGTAGTACGCGCCTGTAGTTCCAGCTACTTGGAAGGCTGAGGCGGAAGGATCGCCGGAGCCCAGCAGGTCGAGGCTGCGATGGCCGGGAGCGGCCACTGCACTCCAGTATGGGCGACAGAGTGAGACTCCAACTCAAAAAAATAAATAAAAACACCTGGCCGGGCCTGGCAGGGGGAAGGGGGGAGGGGCTCACGCCTGTCATCCCAGTGCTTTGGGAAGTGGAGGGGAGAGAATCGCCTGAGTCCGGGGGTTCGAGACCAGCCTAGGCACCTTGACGAGACCTCGTCTCTACAGTAAATCAAGAAATTAGCCGGGCGTGGTGGTGTGCGCCTGTAACTCCAGCTACTTGGAAGGCTGAGGCAGAAGAGTCGCCTGAGCTCAGAAGATGAGGCTGCGGTGGCTGTTAGTATGCTACTGCACTCCAGCCTCGGTGACAGAGTGAGACTCCGACACCCCACCCCCAAAAGAAGGTAGCAGTGGATGCGTTAAATAACAATGACACAGGTCCCTATCATTGCTTTTGCAGTGAGCACAAGTGGTCATTAAACTTGCTCTTAGAGAATCGTGGCATAGGAGTCAGTAGTAGTAGACGGTGTGTAGAGAAGCCTGTAGAATTACCGACCTTAGAGTTTTGACAGCCAGTGTGTCTGCAGCATCTTTCGTCCCACCCACGGAATCTTTCTATTAGGTAGAAACTACTGAGTTAGCAGTTTCCGAACTGAATTTCTTTTTTTTTGAGTTGGAGTCTCACTGTTGCCCTGGTATGCTCATGGCCATTGCAGCCTTGACCTGATGGGCTCAGGTGATCCTTCCGCCTCAACCTTCCAAGTAGCTGGAACTACAGGCATGCGCCACCACGCCTGGCTAATTTTTTGATTTGTTGTGGAAATGAGGTCTTGCCAAACTACCCAGACTGGCCTTGAACCCATGAGCTCAGACAATCCTCTCATCTCGACCTCCCAGAATGCTGGGAGTACAGGCGTGAGCCACCGCGCCGGGCCAGATCAAGTACCCTTATCGATGGGTGCCCCCCCGCCCTCCCCTGGCATTGCCGCGACTGCCAATTCCTTTCTTTGTTTTTTTTTTTTTGAGTTGGAGTCTCACTCAGTCGCCCAGACTGGAGTGTAGTGGCCGCTCCCGGCCACCGCAGCCTCAACCTGCTGGGCTCCGGTGATCCTTCCACCTCAGCCTTCCAAGTAGCTGGAACTACAGGCGCGCACTACCTGGCTAATTTTTGATTTATTGTAGAGATGAGGTCTCGCCAAGTTGCCCAGGCGGGTCTCAAACCCGCGGGCTCAGGCAATCCACTCACCTCAGCCTCCCAAGGCACGGGATCACAGGCTGAGCCACCGAGCCCGGCTGCCAATTCCTTTCTTATGGTATTATGGTAAATGTTCAGGGTCTTCTTATGAGTGAGCGAACTGGATATTTTATCCAGGCCCTACCACTTACAAAGCTGTCTAGTTAGTTGTTATCACCAGACCTTTCAGTGCTTCATTCTCTGTTCTCTGGAGTCAGGAGAGCAATACCGTCCTTTCCTACTTCACAGTGTTATGAAATCAAGTCAGATAATATTAGTTGAAGGGCTTTGAAAACACTGAGGGATTATTCAAACGTGAGATTTCAAAAATAGTGGCTTTCATATGTTTTTAGTTATCATTAGGGGGAAAAAAGCAAAACAGGAAGAGAATTAGCAGGAGCATGAAGGAGATCATCTACTTTTCAGAAAGAACACAGGGTAGGAATACAAGTGATTTTTATTTTTGACTTTGTGGCTATCACAGAGCATATTAAAGACTTCCTAATAGACCGCTGCATTCTCCATTTACATTACTGGGAAAATCTAGGGATAGAAGGCAAAGCCCAGGGTACAGTTCTCATTAGTTCTTGTAACCCTGGGAAGTAGATGCTATAATACGTTCTATATGTGAGGGAACAGAACTTTAGAGGTTAAGTTACTTGCCCACGATCACACAGTTAAGTGTACATTTTGAATTTGGTTGAAACGGAGGACATTTTAAGCAAATTAATATCTTTTTGTTTGTTTTTGAGTCAGAGTCTCACTCTGTTACGCAGGCTAGAGTGCAGTGGCACGCTTACAGCCACCCCAGCCTCAACCTGGTGGGCTCAGGTGACCCTTCCACCTCAACCTTCCAAGTAGCTGGAACTACAGGCACATGCCACCATACCCGGCTAGTTTTTTTTTATTTACTGTAGTGACAAAGTTTGTCCAAGTTGCCCAGGCTGGTCTTGAACCCCTGGGCTCAGGCAGTCCTTTTGCCTCCTCCATCCAGAGTGCTGGGATGACAGGCATGAGCCACCACTCCTGGCGCAAATTAATATCTTAAGCTTAGACTTAAATTTTCTTTTTTTTTTTTTTTTTTGCATCGGGGCCACTCTGTTGCCCAGCCTGGAGTTCAGTGGTGGTACCATCATGGTTCATGCAGTCTCCACCTCCTAGGCTCAGGTAATCCATCCGCCTCAGCCTCCAGAGTAGTACAAATGCATGTCACCATGCCTGGCTAAGTTTTTGAAATTTTTGTAGAGATGAACTCTATTTTGCTCAGGCTGGTCTTGATCTTCTGGGCTCAAGCGATCTGCCCTAACAGCCTCCCAGAGTGCTGGGTTACAGGCGAGCTACTGCACCCAGCCTGTAGACTTAAGGTTTCTTGACATGAATCAGTAAACCACATTTTTTTATACTTATGTTTTATTTTGGTATTTTCTGATTTCTCAAAGCCTAATGTCCCTTTTTGCCTTCAGGAGTTTTTGACAGTTCTGAAATCAGGAATTATGTTCTGATTCTTTTTGAAAGCCTATGTTACTGTGTATAAACCAAGCCTTATTTGTCAGCCTTCTCTATCAATATGTAGTCTATAGCAGAGCATGTCTTTCAGTGACCATGATTATTAGACTGTGGAAGTAAACACATCTATTGAACTGTAACCGTTTTATGTGTATAGGCCTGCCTAACAAACACCCAAAGTGAGTTATTGTTAGGTTATAATCCAAGTAGGGCCTCCAGAATGTTAGATCAGACCAGATCAGGAATGTCTGTGATCCAGTGCCGTGCAGAAGATGCAAAAAGCCGGGAGCAGTGGCTCAAGCCTGTAATCCCAGCACTTTGGGAGGCCAAGGTGAAAGGATTACCTGAATCCAGGGGCTCAAGACCAGCCTGGGCGATTTGGTAAGACCTCGTCTCTACAATAAATAAAAATTAGCCAGACATGGTGGCACACACCTGTAGTTCCAGCTACTTGGAAGGTTGAGGCGGAAGGATCTGAATTTAGCTGGTCAAGGCTGCAGTGGCCTTGAGTGTGCCACTGTACTCTAGCCTGGGCTGGAGTGAGACTCCAACTCAAAAAAAAAAAGATGCAAAGAGTTGCACAGAAGTTAGATTGGAAAATATAGTTTATTAATAAAGTAAATTAGAGAAAGGGAGAGAAAAGAGTCACCTCCCCAGGGTAGGGAAAGGGGCCAAAGCTAGAAAAACATGACCTGGCAATAGTTCAGTGAACACATGGCCCGGCCAGTACTTAACAAAATAATGGCCAGTCGACCACATTTCTGAATGAGCTGAGGGAATAGAGAGTAAAATTATAAGTGCTTGTGTATAAAGATCCTTTATGTGCTCATAACAGATTCCACTTTTTCTTTAGCTAGGTGGAAAATTTACAGCCAGAAATAAAAAACATTGCCAGGCACCTTAACCAAGAAGTTGCAGTTCGTGCAAATCAGTTGGGGTGGTCCAGAAGAGTGGCCAGGTAAGCTAAGTCTGTGCATATAAGGCCATGAATATATACATAAAATGTTTAAATGGTGGTGTTAATTATAGATTTTATTCTGTAGCTGTGGCGGTAAAGCAGTTCTTTTACTTTTCCATATTTTAATAAGTCATTATGTGGCATGATAATTTCATATATTGGACTGAAAGCAAAGATAAGAAAATCATGATTCTGTTCATGAAGGTCTCTAGCCCACTGAAAAAGACATACCTGTAATCAAATAGTAATGGCAGTGATGTAAGTAGTATATAAAGACTATGTACAAGAAGTCACATTATCAAGGGAAATCAGGGAAGGTTTCACAGAGTGAAGATAACTTTGCCATTTTGTTGTAACATTGGCCAACAAATGACAAATTATTTTAAAACTTGACCTTTTTGAAAAGATATAGCAGGTAGTAGCCCACAGAAAACAGGAGGTAGAAAACTTAAATACCACAGTAGAAACACTTGGATAGCCAACGTGGTGCCGTCTATAATCAGTTTCCCAAATTCTGATTCTTACTAGACTTTGAGAGTATTCACAGCAATGAGAAAAACAAAGGCTTTGTTATACGAATATGTGTTTTATATATATTGTTATCCATATTTTTATAGGTGTAGGTCTGCCAACTACCTTTAATATGAGATTGTGTCTCATCTTTGTTTAGTGTTAAAAAGACCTGACATTAAAAAAAAATTAATGTGATAGCGTACTGTTTTTATTTGAATAAAAGTAAAAGTTGATAGACCTATAGTTCTGAAATTCTACTGATTAGAGAAGTCTGAAACTAAAGCCATAGGCAAAAAGAACAGATGAAGAGCTGCTCACCTGGTTATAAACGCTTATAGAACCTTGCTTCTACAGTACTGGCAGGATGGTTTTTCAGATGCATGCCTACATTGATGTGTGGCTTTCTAGGAAGATGCATCTGAGGGCCTTCTGTTCGTTTAGTAGTTCTGATTCTTGAAGGGTGAAAGGTACTTTGTCAGTTGGACAACAGGAAAGTGGGCTGTTCACGCAAATGATATAATACAGAGAACTTCCAAAGACATGCTGATTTGTTGAATGACCTAAAGTCAGTCATGGAATGGAACGTGCAGGTGTCTGGAGGAGTTGCAAGAGATAAAGTTGGAAGAATAGGCAGACACTAAATTGCAAAGGGCCTAGGATATCTTTGTGTACTGTTCTTAGTATACTATAATTTTATTACATTCAACAAAACTATTACTTTGTACAAAATATATGATACAAGACATTTAAAGATGAGTAAGACCCAACACTTTCCCCTCAAGGAAACTGTAGTCTAGAAGGTAAGACTTCAGGCAAAAATGGGAGTAGTTAATATGGTTAACAGAGAAACAGATTTTAAAAATCTTCATGAGACAGTAATAGCAACATGGAACCAGCCTAGGTGCCTAAGCAATAGTGGACTGAATAAAGAAAATGTGGTACATATATACCAAGGAATATACACAGTCATTAAGAAGAATGAAATTGTGACCTTTGCAGCAATATAGTTGCAGCTGGAGGCCATTATTCTAAGCAAATTAACCTAGAAAATCACATGCCACATGCTCTTATAAGTGGAAGCTGAACACTGGGTACACACAGACATGAAAATAGTAACTACTTATAAGTGGGAGCTGAACACTGGGTACACACAGATGTGAAAATAGGAACAATAGACGCAACTCCTAAAAGGGGAGGGTAAGAGGAGAGCAAGGGTAGAAAAACTACCCATTGAGTACCATGTTACCATTTGGCTTAATAGAAGCCCAACCTTCACCATCACACAATATACCCATGTGACAAACCTGAACATATTTTCCTTAATTCTAGAATTTAAAAAAATAGGGAATTAAAAAGACCACACACACAAAAAATGTTTGTGAGAGAGTTGATTGAAAAGTAGAGGCCATTTTGACAGCCCAAGAGCATGCACAGTATAAGACCACATAGCTACAAAAGAATACTTAGGGATCAAGTGATCAGGTTTGGATAGAGTGGAGCAATTTGAGTAAAGTGTGCTTATAGCTTCAGTATTCCTGATATTAATTGTGATAGTACCATGTCAGCAGTGGAATTTCCCCTGATAAAGCCTAATTGGCCAAAGACCACTAGAGACAAAGCCTATAGTCTGACAATGTCAGATTTATTTGGTTGTTATGTAAGTTGTGTACATTACTGTAGAAGTTTCAGTAAAAGGCTTTATTTGCCTTTTGTTTAGGGAGCCCCTTACCAAAGCTATGACAGCTGAATCCCCTATACAAATCCTTTAGCCAATAACCAGAGCAGGGGCTATTTGTGCTGTGGGGATAAAGTATTTACTAGTAGTCAGTGACATTTCTCGTTTCCCTTTTTCCCATTTTCTCAATCTAGACTCACTTATCTTAAGAATATGAGGCGGCTTGTTTCAGAGCTGTATGTTCGAGATAACTGCCACCCTTTCAAAGCCACTGTGTTAGTCTGGATTCAGCTTCCAATGTGGGTCTTCATGTCTGTTGCTCTCCGGAATTTTAGCACAGGTGCAGCACATTCAGAAGGTAACTATTATAGAAATCCTCTTCCCCCAAATAAGCTATCTAATATTGTCTTTGTGTTTTTTTTTAAAGTTTCATAATTAGAATATTTTTACTGTCTTCCTTACAAGAATATAGGATTTAAAATCCTAAGTATAAGACAAGCTGTGTTAAGAAAAACATTTTGGCTGGGTGTGGCTGTAGTTCCAGCTACCTGGAAGGCTGAGGCAGAAGGATCATCTGAGCCCAGCAGGTTGAGACTGTGGTGGCTGTGAGTGTGTCACTGCATTCCAGCTTGAGTGACAGAGTGAGATTCTGACTCAAAAAAAAAAGAAAAACATTTTGTATTGAGACAAAAAAATAACGTGAGTGAAAATAACCTGAATAAAATGTAGATCTGTAGTATGAGAGATGTCTTACTGGAATTGTCAGATTACTTATGTCTTGTATATTTTCCTCTGCTACATTTAGGAATTCTATTGTTTTATTTACGAAACTGTTTCAGCAGGTCGTTCTGTTCAGGAGCAGTTAGCTACTGGTGGGGTTCTGTGGTTTCCTGACCTCACTGCGCTGGATTCTACTTGGATTCTGCCTGTCTCTCTGGGTGTCGTCAATTTGTTAATAGTGGAGGTCAGTAGTTTTAAGTGAAATTTGTTTGCTATTTAAATCATTGGAATTTTTGCTGCTGCTATTGTGATATCAAATGTACAGATGTTTGACTCAGTTTAGAGAACTCTGAGCTAGAATGGAGGCCCCTTGTTTTCTGGTCCCAGATCAGTCCTTGGCTTAGGCCATTCTAACCTCTCTGGGCCTCAGAATTCTCATATTATTATGGAATGCTGAATTAAAATACTTCCAA